>BQKN01055743.1:198-33807 GCA_022839385.1 Asparagus kiusianus
TGGCCGTGGTTTTCGAATCCAACCGTCGGATATAACCGCCAATCTCGGTTCCTGATGCACCGAGGGTGATCCGGACCGTCGAATTTGATCGTGGCCACGTTTCTTGTCCGTTAGGGTTTTCGCCTCTCGAGGGCAATCGTGGCCACGTGGACAACTCCGCCCTTTTAAACTCGCTATTTTCCTCCTTTGGGGATTCACCGTGCTCTCAAATCTTGAAAAGAACTTCCAAGATAAGAATTCCCGCCCCATCATTCCATGGCTCCAAGATCTAAGAGGTGCAAAGTGAGAGGCGCAGGCCCGGGAAGTTACTCCGACCGTCTCTCCGCCGGCATGCCTGCCAGTGCTCCGGAGCCGCGCTCAGGTACGTCGATGGGTTCGTTGGATGACCTCGTGTAGGTCCTAGGCGTCAGGTCTGGGGAGAATGAGTGTCGCTCATTACCCTGGAATGCCGCCACCCTTCGGTAGCTTCCTCGATTTGGGGCAAAATTAGCCCTATCTGCCTTTAAAGGGCGATTTTGCTCATATGGCGGATTTTGTCTTGATTGACTTTTTTCTTTCTTGCAGCGACTTTTTCCGATGAGGCTTTCCTGGAGGGTGTGGCCATTGGCCACGCCGGTGGTACGAGCTGCACAGCACCTTCTCGATTTCCCTCCTTGGCTCCATTACCCGTGTTCGCCGCCGACAAGCCAAATGGCTTGATAAAGAGGGTCACGGACGGCCACCACTTGACACTGCGCGAGTTGACAACCGACACGGCACTGACAGATGATGCCAGGGCGGAGCTGCCAAAACCTCAGTTTTTGTTCGGCGACGATGTGTCCGACCCTTCTGTCCTGTTACTCAAAGAGAGTATGTGGTTCCACACGGTCGAAGGGACCCATTACTACCTCCCTAGCATGTCGAGGGGGTTCTCGATCGTCGAGCTACGGTCCCTTGCGGTTCCTCGAGTGATGGCCTGGGAGTTGACTCCAACTCAAGATGGGGTCACCTGCGGTGTTTTCACGGGCTCCACAACTGGGTATGGAGTGGATGGCTCATGCAAGCGTGTGACGGGTCTGCGCCCTGGCTTACTGTCCACTGAACCACTCGTGGGGGAGTCGACAGCGGTGGCGGAGACCTTCCGTCACCGCTTCTTCCGAGTCGGAGGGAGCTTTCCCCCGAAGGATTTCAAAGCTCCGGGGTGGGTCTATTCTGCACCCGGCAGCGACACTTGGTGGTCCAAAATCACCGACCGTGTTCTGGCCAAAAATGCCGACCTCAAGAACACAGAGCTGTATGTGGCCATCGAAGCCACTCGACATGGCTTACGAATCAACGCTTCTCAGTTCCACATCATTCTGGAGCTGTATTGTACGGAAAGCGGCACATTTTTCACCCCCAATGGTGAGCTTGGCATCTCCCCTCACGAGATGTATGACGTGTCGGGGCTGCCTCTGGGGGATTTTCCTTACGAGGAGTATGTCCCCGATCAAGCTGAGATTGACCAGCTGTCAATCCATTCGCCTTTGGCGGTTGAGACTTTGTGGGAGTTACTCTGCCACTACCACATCTGCCTCAGCGCCTTGGGGGCCGCAGATCATAAAGGGAAGAAGAAGGGGATCAGCCACAAGAATTGGACTGATTATCTGTTCCCAGGGAATGATGTCAAGGGGCAGCCTGCCCTCCCGTTAGGCGTATGCGACCAGTCCAAAGTGGAGGCGAGGACAGCCGAAGAGGGGAGCACCATAACTCTCGAACATGACGAGAGCGGATTTAAGTCTGGTACAGTCCTTCACTCCTTCCATCATCAGGCCAAGTCTCCCATCTCCGGGAAGGCTCTGTTCGTGGGGTACCTCATGTTGTGGCTAAAGAAGTGTGTAATCCCCACTCACTCCTTCGAGGCCCTTCCCGTGGAGGTCGTGTATCCGACGGTCTGTTTAGCTCACGGGAAGTCTTACTCCCTGGTATCGGCGACGATAGCGTGCATCCATCGGGGGCTCCGCACCCTGACAGCTCAATTCTGCCGCGTATCGACTGTCGATGAAGGGGAAGAAAAGGTTATCAGGACCCTCAATCCTCGGGTGGGGCAGCCATACACTTATCTGATTGCGTGGTTCGTATACCACTGCGAATGTTTGATGAGCACCCCAGCGACGATCCAAGGCGATAAGTTTGTTCCCTTCGTTCAGCGTTTGGAGAGGAGCTCCTGGAAATGCAAGGACATCCCCGATGCACGAAAGACGCTTTCCCACTTTGGGTATTACAATTTTCGCCGCTCCTTCCCTTATTTCAATGGGGGCGGATATGGGGAATCTCTGAGGGATGCGCCAACGGCGGATCACTACACAACTCTCTCTCGCGGTGCCTTTCGCTGGTTGGTAAACATCCGGCCGGGGTATCACGTTCTAAGAACGGGCTCTACATACTATCTCGAGCCATACATCCCCTGCAGGTTCGCCTGCCAGTTTGGGTATGATCAGTTGTATGTGGGCAACGTCAATCCCCATCTGCGCTTTGAAGGAGGGCTGGTGGACGGAGCTCGGGGATAGTTCTGGACCCACGCTGGCGGCACCAATGCTCGCTTTGAGTTACCCTCGAAGGATCGTGACTTGCACCACACGCTCTCATATTGTCGATGGTATCGGGGCGCCAGCGCTAATCTTGTTGACTTCTGGTTTCAGGGCTCGTGTCTGGCGGAGCACGGGCGTCGCCCAAGAGGAGCTCCTCGACCTTAGAGGCGGAGGGGCCGTGCAACGGCTAGGGAGCTGCTTATGGAGGGTCCTGCAGGAGATTCTGAGGGTGAGGGCGCGGGCACAGACGAATCTGAGGCGCCCGAAACGTGAGCTCCTCTTGCCAGTCTTCCCCTGGATTCCCAAGGTGAGCAGAGGGAGCCTGTTGAGTTAACCCGGGCGAGTAAACATCTGGAACAAGCCCGAAGCGCTATTGCTGGGCGTATGGGGGCGTCCCTGTTATCTCCAAGCAGTTCGATGCTCTCGAAGCGGCAGCGCGAAGCGGCGAAGAGTTCCAGAATGGAAGTGGCCAAGAAGGCCCGCAGTGAGGAGACTGTGGTGACCACTAGAGTGGCGGTTGGTCGGGACGATACTGCCTCTGGGGCGGGAGTTTCTCAACCTACCCCTTCTGCTGCGCTGGAGGCGGCTCCGGTGACTTCGAAGGACACGCTCCCTCCATTCGATGCGGGATCACCGGCGGGGGTCTCAACGACTCCTGCACCTGCACCAGGAGGTAATCTTTCGGCGCGGTACTCTCGTGCACGAAGTCGGGTTCGTATTTTCTGACTATTCACGTTGAATCCGTGCAGGTGCAGTCGAGAAAGTGATCACCATCCCTTCTGACGAAGAAGAGGGGAGTGGAGACGAAGGAGAACAAGGGGGTTCAGGTAAGCGTGAATTTCAGGGCTGTTGACCCTTCTAAGCCAAGGGGGCATTCATTATCGTCCTTTCTTTTTTTTTTATCCGCAGTTGGCCCCTCTCATGAAGTCACCGGCAAGGAGGATCCTCCCTCTTGGGAGGGTCATTCAGGCGAATCCGAGACGGATGATGATGCCTCAATTCACAAGGTGCTATCAAGTGAAGAGGAAGTATTGGTCCCTGCGGATCAGCAAGGGGGAACCTCCACCTTCGAGGGAGCACCGGTCGCGGGTGAGCGTTCGGTGTGAGAGTCTCCAACTCAAGGGGGAACCTCCATTGGGCTGATGGCCACTTCCTTGTCGGTGGTGACCTACGACTCTGCCACTGCTACTCTGGAGGCATCAGCGATTGTTCCGGTTCTAACGGCACCGATTGCTGCTTCTGCGATCATGACCACCAGTACCCCGATCGTGGCTTCGTCCGCTGTCGAAGACGCCACCCTCTCTTCTTTGGAACGCTGGCGAAAGACGCAGGTGGCGCGAGCTCTGGCCAACTTCGAAGACACGTTGGCTCACTGCACCCGGCTGGTCTTAGAGGAGAATTGCCCCTTCGAGGAATTCAAGGAAGTTCTTGAGGACGATGCGTCCTTTTTGCGTAAGAGGCTCGGTGCTACCGCGGCGAGGCCCTACTTTCAGCGTCTGTACGAAGTGGAGGGGGCTGTTCGGCAGCTGCTCACCCTTCGCACGGAGAGTTCCAATCTCTTTGATCTCGCCTCTCGCGAAGTTCGAGTAGCTATGGCAGATCGTGATCACCGCCTAAATGAGAATATGACGCTAGAGTTGAAGTTGTCAGCAGAGCTGGAGCGGGCCAAAGCCGAGGACGCACAGGTGGCTCACGAGCAAGAGACGGTCGATAGCCGGTTCTCCCAACTCTCCTTTGAAGTGGAGAGGCTGAAACAGGTTATAGCTAACGCGCAGGCTTCCCTGGCCGTTCAAGAGAAGGCTCGTGATCAGGCGGCAAAGGAGTTGGAGGGTGTTGAGTCTCGTCGGCAACTGACCACTGACTCTGTTGGGGAGAAGGATCGAGCCCTCAAAGATGTCAAAGAGACCATTCAAGACTTGCTCTCGTGCACAGAGGAGGATATTCGTCGAGAGGTCCTAAGGAGGCTCGAGCTCCGCCATGCTGAAGAAATTCGTGAGGCGGAACTGCGATTGAAATCCTTGTAATTCGCCCTTTATTTCTTGTTTGTAACAGGACTCCCTTTCTATGAATGAAATTATCCTTTTGTTTCTGGCGACTATGGCTTGTGTGCATACTATATATAATATATATATTTTCGTGCACTAGTTGGTGTTTAGCCGCGGGAAATTCTCCTCGGCAGATTTCAGTCACAGACCCATTTCGCCTGCAGGCGAATTTTAACTGGGGACGAATTCGCAGTTGCCATGCCAACGGCGATTTCAGTTACAGGCGGGCTCCGCTTTTAGCGGGTCGTGTGTTCACCCACGTACATTGTCAGTTATGGAGACGTGGGTGCGCCGCCTTGCATTAATTGTGGTGTGATGGGTCTCTTCGTCCTTCACGCCCGATCTGAGCCGTTGGCTAGAGATCATGCCCCGAAACTGCCGAATCTTAGCCGCTCGTGTAGGATACGGGATATTCGGCTTTCTCCTCAACTGTTTGGGCCCGAAGGGTCCACTCGATCCGGATATAACCGTCTAGGATCGGGGTATTTTAGTACCCTTCCTCTCGTCAAGAAAGACCAAAGCTTCCTCATCGTTCTTTCCAGAAGAGATCCAAATTACTCTTGCATCCCCCAATGGCACCGAAGGTGAAGAGGGTTACCTCGAAGAAGAGAAAGGGGGCGTCTTCTTCGGACGCTGCAGGGGCTGCCGCCGCCGAAGGTATGTCTTCAACCCAACTCCCACTTGGCCATGGATAGGTATCTATCGCCTAAATCCCTCTTTCATGTTCTCGTTGTGCTTCGCAGCCCATGGCGGCGCGCCGTTTCCTGAGGAGCATGAGGTTGAGCCCATCTTGATATCCGATGATGAACCTGAGAGTCCGGAGGCTCCTCCTGTTCATGGCCCTGCTCCGCAGCCGGAGGCGGAACCTTGTCTCGAGATCCCGCCCATTGCGATGCTTGCCCCAGGTCAAGAGCCCGTTTCCCCCGGTTCCTTGTCTTGGCAGGCTCGCGTCGAGGAGTTCGAGAACGCCGTGAGGCAGGTGATTTCTCTCGTAGATCTTGGAATGGGCAGCTTTGACAGCTTTAGGCAATCTCTCTTGGATCGCGTAGTCGACTTTCGACGATTGGGCGAGAATCGGCTTTCCTCTCGTTGTATGCAGGAGCTCCGTCTTCTGGAGTCGCGCATGATAAGGCTAGAGGCATTGCTGCGGGAAGGCCCGGAGGTTTATATGGAGTCCTGCCTGGCTTTTATCAGGCGCAGGGAGGCTCAAGAGCAGGAGCTCTGTTCCACGGAAATCGCTGATTTGGAGTCCATCGCCAATTTCTGGGCGGGCCACCAACACTCGTCGGAGGAAGAAATCGTCGACCTTAATCGCACGATAGCTCGCCTGCGAACCGAACTGGGACATGCGGAGGCGAGGTTGGAAAGGCTTCAGACTGATGTCGTCATCGCCCATGAGAAAGCTGAAGCGGCAACTCAGCGCCTCCTGGTCTTGCGGGAAAAAGACGCTGCCGCTAGGTCGAACTCTGAGGAACGGATCAGGCGAGCGGCTGAGGACAAGGCTCGAGAGGACCACGCAAGACGGGTAGCATTGGCCAAAGAAGAGATTTCCACCTTTAGCGTGTTCGACTAGAATCTCGGATTTGTGACAGCACAATACATTTTGCTTATGACTTGCTTATTTATGTAGCCATAACTTTGTTCAAATGTATTGTCTTAAACACTGGGTGCATGTTTTGCTTCTTTGAACGTAATATTACGACTTTCACAATTTGCAAAAAACATAACTTTGTTCAAATGTACTGTCTTAAAGCATCAATGAGGTTTGTGTCCGCTCATTGTGCGTATACTCTTTGGATACGTCGCTTTCCAGTGTTTTGCTCTGTAATTGCCGACAGTCACGTACCGCAGGCGAAGTCTCTTGCGTGACGACGAGTTCGTTAGAATGTTGAAACCCGACGCCAGATGAGATCATATTGTTGGCGAAACTCAATTGATTAATGAGTTTGTTAGCAGGCAAGACTCGATTGCGGTGAATTTTGCTCAACTGCTGGCGAGTTTACGTTGCGGGCGAAACCCGTATGATTTGAGTTAGAGTTGAAAACCGAATTCAATTGATGGCGAATTTGAACTGTAGGCGAAACTCGTATGATGGCGAGTTTATACTATAGACGAAACTTGGATGATGGCGAGTTCGTCTAACAGTCGGAGATCTGGCTACGGGCGAAACTCATGCCACGTGTCGGTCGGCGAGCCCAAGTGCTTGCCGACCAAGACTCTGCAGGCGCATTAATGCTCATTTATTGGTGAAGCGACTGAACGCTTCGCCTCTCGCTCAATCCGATCGGTCGGTTTGGTGTTTCGAGAGTAGCCTTTAATGGCGTTGAGTTCGAAGCGTCACAGGGCGCCTGGACCGCTCGATCGTTTGAGGGGACAGATCGTGACCGTCAGATTTTTAGATATATTCTCCGTACTCGCCCTCTTCTCGATCACGTTCCTTCCTCTTTGAGAAAAGTCTACTAGACGAAAGATCGCTGTCGCAAACCCTTCCACTCCATGGCCTCCAACTCCGAACATAGTGTTTCTGAAGAGGTGGGCTCTTCCGCCACCGTTGTTAACGTTGACGCCCCACCGGCTTCCCCCGTGGGTTTAGTCTAGGGATTTTCTGTTCCGGATCCCGTGGCACATCCCGCGTTCGTGCCTCTTGTGAGGCTGGAGGATTTGGTGCGGGGGATCGCCCTCGAGATCGGAGCGGGCGCCGGTCGATATTATGACGCGCTCCCTCTCGTGGAAGCGGGTCTAAGGGAAATCCGCCAAGCGGGCGATATCTCGCTCGCACGTAAGTGCGAGCGGGAGCTCCACCGAGTGGAGGGGTGGATGTATCGCCTTGAAGAGGTGGTCCACGAAGATCCCTGCGACGTGCCACCACCCCTCTCCCTGCGCCTTGAAGAGGTGGTCCACGAAGGAGGCCGAGCTCCGACGTCTGTGGAAGCACCATCAAGCGGTTTTGGACCGGATGGACGCCTACCTGGATAGGGCTTTCTTCGAGGATGCTGGCTCCCTTCGTGGTGAGTCGAAGCTACGGGAACACTCGCACGAGGCGGGGAGGCTCGGCGAGGCCGCCAGGGAGGTGGAGAGGGCGTTGCAGCTCCTTCGCCAGGAAGAAGAGGACAGCAAGGCGATCTTGGCCAGGCGGCAGCAACAGCAAAAGGAGAAGGCGAGGATCGATCGTGAGGCGGCCCTCGCGAAGGCCAAGGCCAAGCTTTTCTCCTTTAGCCTGCTAAAATTCCTCTAAAACCTGCCTCTCCTCTTTTCCTTTTGTTGTTTTGTTAACTTAGTTGGTGCTTCAAGCATCACAATTTAAAAACTTATGCATGTAAACTCTGGCCCGTAATGGCTTTTAACTTTCGCTTACTTTTGCTTCATATGCACAATTTTTTTTCTTTTGTCTGTGCTGTTTGACATTTGAGTTGAACTTGGCGAGCATTTGACTGGTTTTTGTTTTGGACTCAGTCGTTTTTTTTAGGCTCTCGTCCCGCTCTCGTCCGCTCACAGCGTGGGATCGGGTTAACCCTGATTTTCGCGTTGTAGCTCTGATGGGATCAAGAGAGTAACACTTGGCTTGCAGCAAAGAACAATCGTTCGTTCATGTGGCCAATCTGGAGAACCCAGCTTCGACTTGCCACTCGGCAAGCTATCGCTTGAGGAATCGGCGGATAAGTCGTCTGCCGAACTGCTCTTGATAGTCATCGTCGTCTGAGTAGACGGCGATAGATGATAATCGAACCGTCAGGGATGTAGGAATATGACGCTTGATTGTTGTAGGGGCCCTCGCGTGGTAGGCCGCAACCCATCAGTCACCCTAAGGGAATGTTAGGATAGCTGGAATAGGCCAAATAGTTCAGGGACGTAGGAGTGTGACTACTAACAGAAGTAATAACACGTCGCGTGGTAGGCCATTACTTAGGCTGTGTTATTCGTAGGAATAACGGCGCCAATCATCAGAGGTGATCATTAACTTGATGGGGTCTTGTCGCGATTGGAGCGACCGTGGGGACCTACCATCCTTCTGGAGAGGATTGATAAGTAGATTGTGTCAGAGGTTTAGTGTTAACGTGACAGGGAATGTCGTGGTTGGAACGACTTTGAGGACCCACCATCCTTTGGAAGAGGATTGGCGAGTTGGTTTCGTCAGAGGTTTAGTGTTAACATGACAGGGAATGTCGTGGTTGGAACGACTTTAAGGACCCCCCATCCTTTGGAAGAGGATTGGCGAGTTGGTTTCGTCAGAGGTTTAGTATTAACGTGACAGGGAATGTCGTGATTGGAACGACTTTGAGGACCCACCATCCTTTGGAAGAGGATTGGTGAGTTGGATTGTGTTTGTCGTAACATGAACGACTTAGTGGATCCGCCATCCCATTGGAGGAGATAGGCGAATTGAGTTCCGCCAGAGGATTTTGCTAGAGCGGGTAGAGTAGGAACAGTTTAGCCTCGTGTACCAGTTGGAGGGGGTGTGAGGGCCAGTTTAAACTCTTGCACTCGTGGGAGTTAGCGAAAAAGAACTAAGGATAGTACTTCTTTAAATATTTGCCGTTGATAGGCATCATGATCTTATCGCCATTTGGCTTGACGAGGCGATAAGCGCCGTTCGAGTAGACTGTCTCTACTACGAATGGTCCTTCCCATTTGGACTGGAATTTCCCCTTCATCTTGGAAGTGAGGATCATCGGTCGGCGAACGGAGAGCACGAGTTCCCCCTCTTTGAAGGCTCGGCGTTTGACTTTCTTGTCGAAATTCTTGGCCATTCGAGCTTGATAAAACTCAATGTGCTGTTGAGCTTCCAGTCGCTTGTCGTCCAACGCTTCGAGCTCGGCGAGTCGTTGTCGGTGGTTGTCTTCCACTGTCATTCCCGTTGCCAAGGCGACGCGGAGGGACGGGATCTGAATTTCTAATGGCAATACGGCCTCACAGCCGTATACCAATGAATAGGGCGTGTGGCCAATCGGTGTGCGCACCGTCGTGCGATACGCCCACAAGCTTTCGTCAAGTTTCTCGTTCCAGTCGCGTTTGCTGGTTGAGGTCAACTTGGTCAAAATCTTGATGATTGTTTTGTTGAATGCCTCGGCCAAGCCATTTGCTGATGGGTTATAGGCCTTGGAAGAGAGGTTCTGCATTCGAAACTTGTCGTAGAACCTGGTGAATGCATGACTGACAAATTGCGTGCCATTGTCATGGATGATACGTCGTGGTACGTCGTATCGGTAAATGACATGGTGTTTGATGAACTTGATCACGTCGTTAGTCTTGACTTCTCTCAAGGGGACGGCTTCGGCCCATTTAGAGAAGTAGTCGATGATCGCGAGAATGAAGCGATGACCTCTCGCCGATGGCGGGGATATTGGTCCGACTATGTCCATCCCCCATGTCTCGAAAGGCCACGAAGCCTTTGTTGGGTGTAGGTCTTCAGGCGGCTGATGCATGTAGTTGGCGTGGATTTGGCACTTATGGCAGCACCTCGCGTAGGCAACTGCGTCTTGAACCATCCCAGGCCAGAAGTAGCCTGTCCTTCGCAGGCGATCCCAAAGTTTGGGTCCGGGCTGGTGAGCTCCGCCAATGCTGTTGTGGGCCTCGCGTAGAGCCTCTTGCGCTTCTGCTTTTGAGAGACATCGAAGTAACAAGCCGTCGTATGACCTTCGATACAACGTCTTGGTGGTCGAATCGTAATAGAATCTCGTAGCACGTCTCCGGACAAACTCTCGCTCCTTTGTATCTTCAGGCAATATGCCGTATAGGACGTAATCGATGATCGGGAGACGCCAATCCTCAGCACTGGGCTGATCTGAGACTTGATGGGCGGCATTCGCTTCTGGAGCGTCTTTCAGTCGAAAGAGCTTTCTGCTCGCCACCGTGATCCATTGGGACGTCCCCAGCGGTTGGGCCAGGTTGGCTGCCAAGGAAGCAAGGGCGTCTGCGTGCGTGTTCTTGGAACGTAGCACGTGTTCGATGTGGAAGCTTTCGAACGATTTTATCAGCTTGATCGCCGCTCTGTGAAGCGGGATCAGATCGTCATTCTTAACTTCATATTCGCCAGCCACCTGCTTGACGATGAGCTGAGAGTCGCCATACACCTCGAGGCATTTTACCCCTAATTTTTTCGCCAATTCGAGCCCGATGAGTAGCGCATTGTACTCAGCCACGTTGTTAGTGCACGGCTCTGTTAAAGAGAAGGCTCGGGGCAGCACGTAGTTATGTGGGGAAGTGAATACTACCCCCACTCCTGCAACAATAGAGCCGCTCATGCCTGTGTGAGATGCGCCATCAAAGAACATTTGCCAAACCTCCGGTAACGAAGTTACGTTGGCTTCGGGAGCTTCGTCTGCAGATCTTCAAATAGGTCGGTCTTCGCCCTCAGTGGGTGATTAGCCACGAGATCGCATATGGCCTGCCCCTTGACAGATTTCTGTGGCATGAAGTGGATGTCGTACTAGGAGAGCAGAAGCGCCCACCTAGCTAGGCGCCAATTTAACGCCGCAGGTTGTGTCATGAAGACCCGAATAGGGTTCATTCGGGAGATGACATGGATCGTCTGGCCAACCAGGTAGTGTCGCATCTTTTGGATAGCGAACACCAAGGCCAAACATTCTTTCTCGACCATCGGGTACCGTTGTTCGGCGCCCTGCAAGGTTCTACTCAGATAGTAGATGTCTTGCTCGTGGCCGGAGTCATCATTTTGTGCCAAGAGGGCACCCAAAGAGTGTTCCATGGCGCGTATGTAGATGAGGAATGGCCACCCTGAGATTGGTGCGGCGAGGACAGGCGGACTCGATAGGTATGCCTTGATATCCTTGAAGGCCTTCTGGCAAGGCTCGTCCCACACGAAGGAGGTGCCTTTCTTCATAAGTTTAGAGAACGGCTGACATTTGCCCGAAAGATTTGAGATGAATCTCCAGACATAGGCCAATCGTCCCTGGATACCTCTTAATTCTTTGAGGTTCCGGGGTGGTCGAAGCTCTTGAATGGCTCGCACCTTGTCAGGGTCAATTTGGATCCCCTTCGTGGTGATGACGAAACCGAGGAATTTACCACTAGACATCCCTAGAAATGATTTAGTGGGATTCATCTTGAGTTGATGAGTCCTCATGAGTTCAAACATCGTCCTTAAGTCTTGAAGGTGGTCACCTTTGTGGCGACTCTTCACAACCAGGTCGTCTACATAGCATTCCACCGTCTTTCGCAGGTGCTCTCGAAAGATCGTGCTCATGGCGTGTTGATATGTTGCGCCGGCATTCTTGAGTCCAAAGGGCATGACCGTGTAACAATACACCCCCATGGGAGTTCTGAATGAGGTATGTTTTTCGTCATCGGGGTGCATTTTGATTTGATTGTACCCCGAGAAACCGTCCATGAAGGACATCCTCTCAAATCCGCACGTGTTGTCAATGATGACATCCGTGATGGGCAGGGGAAATTCGTCTTTGGGGCACGCAGCGTTGAGGTCCCTAAAGTCGATGCAGATACGGATCTTACCGTTTTTCTTCAGCACTGGAACAATGTTAGCCACCCAGTCGGGGTGTTGCTCCTCTCTGATGAAGCCGGACTCGATGAGTTTCTTTACTTTGGCCTCGATCGCCTCCATGATCTGGGGACGAAACCGCCTTTGCTGCTGCTTGACTGGCTTGGCGTCCGGGCTGATGTTGAGGCGATGCGTGGCAACCCGCGGATCCAACCCAGGCATGTCCTCGTAATTCCATGCGAAGACGTCGATGTATTCCCGTATGAGGGCAATGAGATCCTCTTTTTCTTGAGGAGGCAAGCTACCGCTGATGAATATGGGTTTGGGACTCTCGTCAGTGCCCATGTTCACCTGGAGGACTTCGTCTTCGGTGGGTGGCTCCCGTCATAGAGCGGAAGTTGTTCATCCGCCGCCATTTCGGCGGGATCCATTGTAGCCATGTTGACCGTGAGGTTATCGAACAGGTCCCTCACGCTGACATCCGAGTCCCATGCTGAGGTCACTGACGATTGATCCCCTGAACATGCATAGTCGGAATCCTCATTGACGTGGAAACATAAATCCGACGAGGAGGAGGAGTAGCCTAAGCCTCTCCTAGTCCTATTGAAGTAATTTGAGGGTTTCCCCTTAGGTACGTAAGCAGGTCGAATGACCGTCTTACATCCCCGACCATAATTGAGGCCCTCTAAACGAGTGAGATCATACCCCATGTCGCTCATCATGCGTCTCGCAATTCGACTGTATTGCGAAAACTGGGGCGCGGGATCCTCATCTTCAGACTCATCCCAGAGCGTGCGCTAGGGTTGATCGATCCGGCCGAAAGTAATGTCTTTCCGATATTTACCTCGGGCTGGCACGACAAACACAGCTTGTGATGACTTGATCGGCTGCGCTTTGGCGATGCATGACGAGCATACCGGCAGATGCAGGGAAGGATCTCGGTAGAGTTCCGACCATAGGTCGTTGGGCGCATCATCATCAGACGTAGAGCAAGACGACACATAAGCAAAGTTGGACTTTTCATTGATGACAATCTTCTCCGCCTGAACGGCGTTGGTTACATGATGACTCTCATAACCAATTACAATTGACTCAAAGTCATTTAGGATTAGATTGTCGCCGTACTCAGGCTCGCTATCCGCCTCGTTGCCACTTTCCGGCTCCTCGACTGGCGGTTCGATGGGGTCCTGATACAGCAGAGAGTCTGTGAAGTAGTTCTCGACGCCTTTGAAGGGTTGTCTGTCGGCCACTACAGTCCTCACACCTTCATAGTCGTCGACGTACTTCAAGCATTGGTGAAGGATGGATGGGACTATTCGGTTACCGTGGATCCACGGGCGTCCCAAGAGCACGTTGTAGGAGGGCTCGGCATCAATGATATAGCAGGTTACCTCCATCTTCATTTCGCCTATGCGGCACTTCAGGCGGATTTTGCCCAACGGTCGCGTCCCCGTGGCGTTGAAGCCAAAAATAGTCGTGGTGGTCGAGGACAAGCGCTTTGGCGGTATCCCTAAGTGCTTGATCAATTTCAGAGGCACGATGCTCAACGCAGAACCCAGGTCGACTTGGATCCGATCCACTCTCGCCGATCCGACGTATCCCGTGAAGTACAGTGGTCGATCGTGAGACGTGCTCTTGATGAGCATGTCCTCAGGAGTGAAAGTGATGCGCGGAACTCGTCTCTCGGAGACTTGACAGCAGGTCGTGCATTTTCGTTCCGCCTCAGCCTCCTTCGAGAAATGGGTGACGAACGCCTCTGAGTCGGCCAAAGCCTCTTGCAGGGCCTCGTGGGTAGACCTGGACAGCCAGAGGAGGTCATACATGGTGATTCGCGCAGGGATGCTTTTTAGTTGTGCGAGCACGTTGAATCGGAAAGGTTGGCGACTCGAGCTGGGTGCATCTGTATTGGGAGGAGTTGTTGCGGCTGGCCTCGCGGGAGGTCTTGCCGTGTTCTCTGCCCTCGCGGGATATTCCTTCACGAACTCCTTTCCCGCTCTTATGGCGAAGACGTTGGTGTCCTCCTCGGAATCGGTTAAGGCGGTCACCGCTATGTCATCTTTGTCTGGGGTGGCATAGATGACGTTGCAGTGCTTCCTCTTGGCTTCTTTCGAGGGCTTTGCAGTCCACTGTTCATCGTCGAGGAGGTCTGGATGAACCCACATTATCTGCCCCGATGGCAGGGTCTGTAGGACCAAGCCCTTCTCTCGCTGGTTGTGAGGATCATCGTTGGTGATCTTCAAAACCGCTTTGGGGATAGGAACTACCCCCGCCGGAGCTTGGACCTCTGGGAGGTTTGTCCCAAAGCTCAAGGTGATCATGTTTGTGGTCACCTGCTTCTGGACCTTCTCCTTCTTCAGGACCCCCGCGTCGTAGAGGGCCTGGAGTTTGTCCTTGAGGACGTAGCACTTGGTGGTGTGGTGACCAAGGAATCTGTGATAAGCACAGTAGGTTGGGTCACCGGTTTTGTCCGCCTCCTCCGGCTTCGTGGCTTCTGGCAGTTTGATTCGACCACTCTTGAGCAGAGTATCGAACGTTGCCACCACCTGATCTTCTTTGAAGTCATAGTGCCGCGGGGGGCGCTGTTCAAATTGTCTGGGCTTTGGCCTCTGGGCCACCTTTGGCGCTGGGGCGGAATCAACCGCCATGATTTCCTTTCCTCTCGCCCGAGGGGGGTTCTTTGGCACAGTTGGCTCCGCGGCTCCCTTCTTAGGCTGCGGTTCTTCGGCCTCGAGCCTTTTGATCATGTTTTCTACTTGTTCGCCTTGACGAACAAGCTCTTTCCACGTCCGGGTTTTCACCGCGCCTATTTTGGATAGGATGTGGATGGATAGGTTGTTACGACACATCTCGATCAGTGTCGACTCGGAGACTTGGTCCCGGTAGTGAACTGATCGATTCCGAAATCTCTTTACGAAATCATTGACTGATTCTGACTTTCGTTGTTTTTCGGCCAGGAGGGTGGCCATCGATACTTCCGTATCGTCGTCGAAGAAGCGGATTAAAAAGAGTCTTTCGATGTCGGCCCATGATTTGATAGAGCCGGGCTCCAGCTTGCGGAACCATTCAAAGGCCACCCCTTTGAGGGTGCCTATGAATAGTCGCGTAAGAATGGCGTCATTCCCCGTAAGGAACCCAGTTTGGGCCATGAAGTAGTAAATGTGCTGAGAGGGTGAACCCTTGTCGTCGAATTGCACCAAGCTGATTGGTTTGAACTTCGCCGGGTATGGGACTGTATCCCACTCAATGGGGTAGGGACGAACCACTCCCAACTTGTTCATGTTTTGCTAAAGTTTTAGCGCGTTAAGCTGGTCCTAGAATTCATCGAACCTCTTGTCACGGGTGTCGTCCCCGGTGTGTGACGTCCCTAGCGACGTCTTGGAAGAGTAATCGGATTATGGATTACTGTTGTCTTCCGTTTCCGTCGCAGGACGGAGGGGTGGTACCCACTCTCTATCCCCAGTTCATCGGGGTAAGGGGCGTTAGGCCCGTTTCTTCTTCTTCTTATTCAGAAGTTGCTCCATCATTTCTCGCAGAGAGTCGATGGTCGCCTGCTATTCCTCCAGCTTTTGAGCCATCGTCTACTCGTGGGTGAGCTCGGTCATGTGTACTCCCGCTGGCGTGCTTTGTCCCGAATGTGAGGTTCGGGACGTGGCAGCCGCCGAATGAACTTCGTCCTCGCCATAGGAGGGAGGGACCAGGGTAGAGTAATCAAACCCGATGCTCGCTCCCTTGCGACTACGGGTTCGCTGGCATATGCCGCCTTGACTACGTCGGGCGAACCGAGGATTGGGTCCCAGAATGGAATCTGAATCTGGGGTATCGGAGAATACCGCCTTACCCTTGTCCGTCATGTTGATTGTGGCGGATGGGAGTTCCAGGTCGTCAGTAGCGCGTCTCTTTTGGTGACGACGCGTTCAACGGGAGGTCTTCCGTCGTGAAGCTTGTTGAGAAAGTCTCTCAAACACCGAAGGTTTCGCCGTTCCTAAGCATTGGCAGTCGGCGAGTACCGTGTGGATGAGCCTTTCGCAATGGCACTGAGGGCTAGCCTCATGCATAGTGCGCTTGCGAGTCAGATATTCTCGAAGATCTCCTGTAGGTGGTTGGTGACAACCCCCAGCATCGGAAGGATCGCTTGGGTGGGTGCACGAGAGATCTTTGGACATATCCCCCGGTGCACGCTGGACAGAGTGATGTGGTGCTGGAGTTAGGCGATCTTGCTTTGATGGGCGAGTCTTCGCGTCTAGGCGAACTCCAGCGCGTAGGCGAGTTTCAACCCTTCGTTTGAGCGAGTGGACTCGCTAAGTGTCACCCACTTCTTTGTCTTTGCGTTTATCCGCCAAAAGATTATGGCGAGGCTCGCCAGCCTTCGAGGATTCGCCTGTTCTGATAGGCCCACTCACTTGAGGTGGTTTGTTCGCATCAGGGATGTGACCTGAAAAGCGAAGTCCATCTAAGCGGGTGGTCCCGTCCTTCTTGGTTGGCGCTCCTGATTTGGAAGGCCTCCCGATTTTGGGCGAGTTGCCTTCTCGTTTCTCGCTTCTTGGGCCTGTATGGTAATTTAGGCCGTTGTACGAAGCGGAGGTCTGGGCTTTCTGCCCGACCAGTGTCTGCCGTTGCTGTTGGCGAGCTTTCCCAGTAGAGAGAGCGTCCGCGCGGGCTGTGGCAGTGTTGCTTATGCCGGGCTGAATGGGTGTCTCTTTTGGAGCGGGTGCTACCGAGGGTCGTTTGGCGACCCACTTAGTAGGCCCTCCCTTCACACTCTCGATCTGGGACTTAGCCTCGAGAGTGTTTGGGGTGGGTTTCCCCGTCGAGACTTGGGTAGAGTCTTCTGGCGCGGGAGCTTTGACCGTCGGAGGTTGGCTCCTGTGCATGACTCTGTGGCGTTTGCGGGACGCTTTGCCACCGGAAGAGGAGGAAGACAAGTACTCTTCGTACTTGGTCTGGTCAAACTCGATCTCTAGGGACTCCACCGTCATCCCAACAACGACCTCGTCGAACTGAGCTACCACCATTTCGTTTGAAGAAACAGCTTCTCCCACTGTGGTCGCCATCTTCTGTAGGTGTAAATTTCTGATTTTCCCGAAAATGGGGGATTTTGTTTGTATTTATAAGGAAGCTTATTACAAACTAAATCAATCTGAATTACAACAGAAGCAGAGGGAAGGCCCTCCTTGTTTAATCGTGGGGACTTTAAGGTAGCTACAGGATGCTTCGCTCGGTGCTCGTGCCGAGTCTGCTTCCCTTGGACGGTTCGACCGAGGTTGTTGGAGAGCTTCAGTACTCAGTAGAAGCTCGAGGTGAAGGAGTTCGTCTCTTCTGGCTCGCCGGCGATCGGAGCTCGGAGCTAGGAGATGGCGCTGTAATGCAGGGGTATGCAAAAAGCTTCTTCCTCTCTTGGTTGATCGATCAAGCTCTTGCTCTATTGGCCGATTTTTCCGATCCTCTCCAAGGTTGCTGAAGGAAGCTCTTAAATGGGAGATAGATAGTTTGACTGCTCCTTGAATTATGGGATGTGACCATACACTGTTCAAAGACATCCTACTGTCCCTTTGTACAACAAGCGGTTGTTTGGTGGGACGACGTGTTGTGTCACGTCGTGTAGGAGTGGGAAAGTCCCTCCTCGTACTCGTGACAGCGGCTGCCAGACACTCAAGTGGGTCTGGCCAGTCCCTTGAGCGCCGGTGGCTCTCACCTTTTGCTTGGAGCGAGGTAAGCTGCATTTATGTGGACGCAGATGGCTCTGGTAACTGTCCGCTCACTTGTGCGGCGAGGTACCGAGTGACCCTCCGGCGGTCCTGGGGTGTTGTGTCTCCTCCCCTCTCCCTATGTCTGAATAGGGGTGGGAGGATGGACGTCTCGCGTCAGAGCTAGCTCTAGATAGCTTGTGGCGCGCCGACGGCTCCGGCTCTTCCTTTCGATGGGTGAGGTGACCCGCATTTATGAGTATGCAGGCCGGTCCGGCGTCTGTCTCATTCGCTTGAATCGCGGGCGGCCGTCTGACGGACCTGAGACACTGTGCTCCCTTCCCTTGCATCGTGGGAAGCAGGGGAGGCTTGTCCCTAGAAACCCGGCCTTCGGCGCATGAGGGCGGATTTGAGTACCTCCCTTGCAAGCAGATTCAGTTGGTAAAGGCGGATTCGCCTCGCTGGCGGATCCATGTGATTTGGTGTGTGCGGCCAATGTGGGGGCTCGTGTGCCAGCGAATCCACTTAGTGGCTACAGTAGGCTCTCCGCCTAAGGGAGGGCGGTCCTGTTCTGCGAGCGAATTCGTTCGCTAATCCGCTGCGGTAATTTTTACCGTCTACAGAAGCGTGGAACGAGACGACGAGCAGAAGAATCGAAGTATCCAGTTTTCAGTCTGTGAGTCGACTCATCTTAGTCATTAGTCGACTCATCAGGTTGAGTCGACTCATGACTGTCATGAGTCGACTCATCGCTGGATTTTGAGTTTTGTCCAGTTTCTGACGAGTCGACTCATCTCAGTCATGAGTCGACTCATCGATGGTTTCTTGGTTTGTTTGGGTTTCTGTTCACACGAATTCCTGTTGGTTTTGGGTCTGGTAATTTACCAGATTGCCATCCACGTTTGTACACCTATATAAGGGATTGTTTTAGGGTTTCTAAACATCTTTTAGATCAGAGAGTTTAATCAAGAGAGATTAGATTCTAGATTGAGATTTGGAGAGCTTGTTCTTCAATTCTAGAGTGAGATTGTGAGGGAGAGATTGTAATCTTTTGTTCTTCATAATCTAGAGAAGGTATTTTCCTTCGCCAAACTAAATTGTTCTTGTATTTTGGTCGTCCTCTTCTCAACCCATCTTTTGATAATTCCGTGACCAAAGGGTGCTCGTACGGTAACTCGTATCAAGTTAGTATCAGAGCATCAGATCTGGTGAAGGGACATCATGTGTATGGTCCTTACTCGATCCCAATACAAGGAGCTTGGCGAGATCCTTATTTCATTAGAAGGAGTCCAAGATTTAAGGAAGGATAAGATGGCTGAAGGAGACAATTCAGCGAGGATAGATGCATTGGAGAAGCAGATCGAGACGATAGGTTCGACTCTCACACAACTCGTCAGTCTTATCCATGGAGGTGGCAAACAAGGTGAATCTTCTTCAAAGAAAATTATTGAGTCCGATGTGGAAAGAGTAGATTCAGATTCCGACGATGAGGAGGATACCTTTAAGACTGCATTGCATCAAGGGGGTAATAATTCTTTTCAGAACCTGAAGGTTGACTTCAAGGTGGAGACTCCTGTTTATGATGGGAGTGTTGACGTCGAGAGGTTTGATGATTGAATCGAGCAGATGGAAACGTATTTTACTCTTTATGGCTATTCGTCGAAAGAGAAGATTGTGTTCGCGACTTTGAAGCTTTTAGGGCACGCGTTGATGTGGTGGAAATCCTACTGCAAGCAGGAAAAGAAGGCGGTGTCGTGGAACAAGTTTAAGGAGTTACTGAGGAAGCAGTTCTACCCGGTGAGATTCCTTGAAGAACGTTGGTACAAGTGGTACGGCTTGCACCAAAGGGTCAATCAAACCGTTCAAGAATACACCACGGAGTTCCAGCAGCAGGCGATGGTCCACAATATTACGACAGTGGAATATTCCATGTTTATGAAGTATATGGCGGGATTGAGCGATCACATCCGAAAGGAGATGAGGCTATTCATGGTGGAATTAATCGCAGAGGCGAGCGTGAATGCAATTGCCATCGAGGGAAAGAAAAAGAAGGGCAACAAGGCTAAGGGAGACTCCAAACAGATGGGAGGTGAGTCTAGTGGTTCTCAATCTAAGAAGGAGAAGAAGAAGGGTGATCTAGGAAAAGCAGGGCTGATTTGTAGATACTGCGAGAAGACAGGACATACAGCTGATCGGTGCTGGGAGAAGTATCCTCATCTCAAGCCATCCTGCCGATCGGTGCTGGGAGAAGTATCCTCATCTCAAGCCAAGAGGGTTGAAGAGGAAGGAGGAGAAAAAGGCATACATGATAGCTCAAGGTCCGAAAAAAGTCCCGGGGATGACAGAGCCCAACAGCAGTCTCAACCTTATGGCGGGAAAACAAACCACGAAAGAGGACGACGACCAGAGAGAGTAACTCTTTGTTCTTAAGTTGCACGTGAAGACCAGTTTGGTTAATACCATTGTTGATTCGGGCAGCAAGAAAAATTGGATATCCGAGGCATTGGTTCAGAAGCTGGGTCTGAAGACGGTCAAGCATCCGAAGCCTTATCCATTAGGGTGGATTCAGAAGGAGGAGAAACTGAGTGTAGTTGATCAATGCACTGTCAGATTTACGCTCCACGAATCGTATATTGACGAAGTCACGTGTGACGTCGTTCCATTAGATGTTTGTCAGATTATACTGGGCAATCCGTACTTATGGGATAGATATGCGACCTACGAGAGGCGGGCTCAGAAGTACACCTTCACTAAGGATGGTGTAAAGTTCATATTTCGTTCGACATCTCTTCCGAAGGAGACAAGCTTGGGAACGGTGACGCGAGCGAAGAGACTAGTGAATGCAAGCAATAAGTTTGTCTCGCTGTGCATTAGACTTCCAGAAAAGCCATCGACAAAGTATTGCAACTTAGAGTGAACGGTGACTATGACGAGACGTGGGACGAATGAGTTATTTCCAATCGGACGTCGATATCGGATTCCTAGCAAGGCCAGGTGGTGCAGAAAAGATGGAGGAGCTCGAGAGTTTCCTCAGCAAAAGTTCTAACTTGAATGGGACTTCAAGTTCTTAAAGAGGGGACCCATGATACGAGTGTATCTTCTCTTCAGAACTTAGCGATCCTCATGGGAGCTTGAGGATAGATGATTCTCATGATAACATGAGAATAGAGGTATCAAACAGTACAAGGGAATGCAAGAGGAAGCGTGGAACGAGACGACGAGCAGAAGAATCAAAGTATCCAGTTTTCAGTCTGTGAATCGACTCATCTTAGTCATTAGTCGACTCATCAGGTTGAGTCGACTCATGACTGTCATGAGTCGACTCATTACTGGATTTTGAGTTTTGTCCAGTTTCTGACGAGTTAACTCATCTCAGTCATGAGTCGACTCATCAATGGTTTCCTGGTTCGTTTGGGTTTCTGTTCACATGAATTCCTGTTGGTTTTGGATCTGGTTATTTACCAGATTGTCATCCATGTTTGTACACCTATATAAGGGATTGTTTTAGGGTTTATAAACATCTTTTAGATCAGAGAGTTTAATCAAGAGAGATTAGATTCTAGATTGAGATTTAGAGAGCTTATTCTTTAATTCTAGAGTGAGATTGTGAGGGAGAGATTGTAATCTTTTGTGCTTCATAATCTAGAGAAGGTATTTTCTTTCACCAAACTGAATTGTTCTTGTGTTTTGGTCGTCCTCTTCTCAACCCACCTTTTGGTAATTCCACGACCAAAGGGTACTCGCACGACAACTCGTATCACCAAGTGGCCCACATGCTCATCGGCCACTAAAACGGTGAACCAATTGGCCTGGATGCCCGTCGGTCATCGTCAAGCGATTTGCGTGTTCACGAAATGCATGAAGCGAATCGGTGAAGTGTACAAGTCAACAAAACGACGGAATGCACGCAGAAGGACGAAACAAGTCCAGACCGAACATACTGAGAAAGCCCCTGGCGACCGAGTCGCGTCATAACGACCCGGCCAGGCCAGTGGCTCGGCCATGGGCCGAGCCACCAAATGGTGGTTCGCCCCTGAATCGAACCGGTTCGGTTTGTTTTGCACCGGTTCAGCCAGATTTAATCCGAAAACGTGTTTTGACGGTTTTTGACGAGTTTTCACGGGATTTCTTCTGTTCCAGATGTTCCTAACTGCCTAAATGTTATCTATAACGTGGTTACACAATTGTCAATTGAGGATAAGGTTAAATCCATCGTTCTTATCCTAAAACCCCCCAACCGAAGCCTATAACTACATGCTTAGGGGCTCATTTCATAAGGGCGGGACATAAAGAGGGCGAAGTGTTGCCAAATTGGAGAGTGGAGCATGAATTTCAGAGGGTTATCAGATC
This sequence comes from Asparagus kiusianus, assembly GCA_022839385.1. Lineage (NCBI taxonomy): Eukaryota > Viridiplantae > Streptophyta > Magnoliopsida > Asparagales > Asparagaceae > Asparagus > Asparagus kiusianus. The sequence goes on from BQKN01055743.1 coordinate 22,283, forward strand.
TTGGTGAGGTTCCTCAATAAAAAAAGAGAGAGCTCGAGAGATCTGAGACATATTTCTCCCCATTCCTCCGGATCTAAGCTTGGTCTTAATCCCGAGAAGAGTCGTAATCTTGTTTGGTCAGGATTACCACTTCTGCAAATACTTCCTTTGTGAAGTAGGATATTTGTTTATCAATCTGTCAACCGGATCTGGTCCGCGGCGGTCCACGGATATCAACGTCTCTGGCACAGGCGAAGTTCCCACGCAAACAATAGGCGATAAACATCTATTGTGTGTTATTTGAAGAAATTGTAATATTTCATTTTCATTATTTAAGGAAATCTTATAAAAAGATTAACTTTTTTATTTGAGTTTATTGTAACGACTGAAGTTGTAATAGATTCGATGATAATGAAAACAACAATTTCTAACCCAAACAATGTTGTGGGTGATTGATTTTGCAAGCGACAGCCAAATCTGCCCTAGAACCTTCCGATCCAGTATTTCTCAGTCATGTATGTCTCCTTCTTCTTCTTTCCCTTTGCATTTCCCATCAACGGACGGTAAAGATACTTCTGGTACAAATAGTCCTCCATCTGTGACTTTCAGTAGGCGAAGTCTGATCCATCAAACTTCTCAATCTTTGATTTTCTTTCTTCTACCATAGCTCTCACACATATCTTTGCCGAAGGAAGCTTTGAAACCAGTTGTTAGGGTTAACCTATCAACAACCTGTCAAAGAACCTCCGTGTAATGTGCCCGCCGGATATTGTGATGAACAATTAACAAGCAAGAAATCACAGCAAAACAAAAAGTTTATAATAAATGACAAATATAAAGAGAGAACACCAGATTTAACAAGGTTCGGCAAACGTGCATATGTCCTCGAGAGCCACACTAGAATTTCTTTGATTATTGAAGAAGATTACAATGTCTGTAAACAGTTATCACTCTCTCTGAGATCTCACTCTCAAAGTGCTCTCAAAACCATCTTTTTTTCGTGTACTAACTCTCAAAAGGACGTTCAAGAATATATATAAACCCTAACTCGTAACAGATTTCCAAACGGGCCAGGAAAACTATTTGGCCCGATATCGATCGACTAATGCACTTGCATCGATCGACTAATGCACTTGCATCGGTTGACTAATAAGAACATTTTTTCTCAGAACTGATTCGTGCATACTGTCGGTCGACTGATGAGCTCCTATTAGTCGACCGACCAGAGAGAGTTTCTTCAGTTTATTTCTTACAGTCGAATCAGTCGACCGGTGCTTTTCTATCAGTCGGCTGATCAGGGGGTTTTCTACTGCTTGTTGATCCAAGGTTTCGGTCTACACACCCAAAACCAACATTAAGTAGAATCTGATAGAGCAGTCTTAGGATAGTTTTATGCAAACAAGCCCCTTACAAAAGAAGGATTAGTATCGTCGTCTAGAACTTACTGTCCATCTAGGTTTATTTTTGGGTGCACATCAAGCACTAACCCCCCCCCCCCCCCACCCACCCACCCACCCACCCACCCCAACACACATGAAAACAAACAAGCAAACAAACTCAAGCCACAAAAGAAAAAAAAATTAGACGATTATCAAAACCTTTCATGATTTTCAAAAATATTAGAAAGCCACCTTTAATGCTAGGAGTTATCAGAAGACGCCCTTTAAGATTAAGATTTTATCAGAAAGCCCCCTGACAAGCCAAATATCATAAAACAACAATGTTCACATAGGGGATATTCTTGCCAATAAAAATTGTGATTAGTTCTTTTTTTTTTGGGGGGGGGGGGGGGTGGGGTGGGAGTGGGGGAGGGGTGGTGTGTGTTGGTTCTGATAAAATCTTAATCTAAAAGGAGTTTTCCAGATAACCCCTAATTTAATTGGGTTTCTAAAATTTTGAAAGCTATGGGAGGTACTCTGATAATCATCCAAAAATAAGGGGTGTTTACTAATGCTTAGCCTTTTTTTTGCAGATAGACCCCTGTGTCAAACTTTCTGCACTCTTTTACCCTCAGGATTCTATTTGTCAAAATATAATTTTCTCGAGGGGTAAAATGGAAAAATCCAACAATATACGTCTATATTACTTTCATCTAGCATGAAGCCTGATGCTAACTCAACAATTACCTTTCCAGATAGCCTGACAATGGCTACTGACTTCTATAAGGTCCTTAGTTAGACAGAATGACAGAAATTAAGGTGTAGGTTTTTGTCTGGGTTCAGTGTCACATCTTTCATTGGCAGTGGTAAAATTTTGGCAAAGCTAGCAGGAAATTAATTGAGAATGTAGGATTCCTGATTGATTATGTGTCAATAGATGTGGAACCGAATCAAACGCAACAGTTTACCACTCAATTCCAATTCGGAAGCATTGGACATATTTGAATTTGAGCCAAACACCGGATTTTGAATTCGAATTCGATTCGGTAATATAGTATCTCTGATGTTCGATACTTATTCACAAATATTCGATAGGGTAATTGGTTGCTTTTGGCCTTCTTTTTCTTTCATTTAAATTTATTTGTAAGATATAAGTTACAGGACTGCAATGCAAAATATAAACATATATTTAATAATCAACCGAATATTATATATATATATATATATATATATATATATATATATATAAAAATATATATATATATATATATATATATATATAGAGAGAGAGAGAGAGAGAGAGAGAGTTAGATCCTATTCGTTTATGGACCCCATACTAGAATTTATTTACTATTAAATGAACTGTTAAATCGAATATGAATGAATATATGGACAAATAATTAACGAACTATTTGTTTATTATTTGGTTCACTTCCATCAATGTCAAGAATAAGTAACTAATACTAAACATAAACTAACAAAAACAAGCTCATAATACACAATAATTGTAATTTTCTTTACTTTCTGAGAGGACGCCGCATTGGAAATCTCAACTGTCCAACATTGTGTGAAAACGGCGAAGAAATTGTGAAAAACGTGAAGAAAAACCCAAAAAAGACTCCACCACACCCTGGTGTGGTGTCTGCCATGGGTGTGGCAGAATCTGTCTTGTCTGCCATGGGTGTGGTCTACGCCACACCCTGGTGTGAAAGAATCTGCCCTGTCTGCCATGGGTGTGGCCTGCGCCACACCCTGGTGTGGCAAACTCGTTTTTAGAATCCTAATCTATTTGGGATTGTGTTTTATTATAAATAGGACCACGTTTTTTAGGGTTTCTTAAAGAGAGAAAATGAGAGAATTAGCATTGTTTTGAGCACTTTGAGAGGGAGATATTGTGAGGAAGTTAAGAGCTTTGATTAGAGTTATATTTGAGTGATTTTGTGAGTTGTAACCCGTTGTATTTCCTCCGTATAGTGAAATCTCTCATCCTCTCCCCGTGGACGTAGGCAATTGCTGAACCACGTAAATTCCTGTGTTTGTGGTTTGATTTATGTCGTACTTTTGTGAATTGCACTCGTGTTTGGTTTTAGTTTTCTTCTCTCATCGCTCACCGACTCGTTTGGTTGTCGAGCAAGCTTCCGCACGGCGTGCGACATGTGGTATCAGAGCTCAGATTTTAGATCTAGAGTTTTGGATTAGGTGGAGGAATATTCAGTTGGAAGCTTGGTTCTTGGAGTTCTAGGCTTTGGTGGAGTTAGGGTTTGAAGTTACCGTTGAAGATCTCGCTTTCCTCGTGTGGTTAGGAGTTCTATTTGGAATCCAAACTTGGGTTCAGTTGGGTAACTTCTAAATTCTATAAAGTTTGAATCTTTCTTTGCAATTTGGAGTTTGTGATTATGTGTGAAGAAGTTGGTGAAAGCAGCAAGATGACGGGTACAGTTCAAGTGGGTATTCAGAACACTAAGATTAGTGTAGTGAAATATGACAGAAAAATCAATTTTGGTTTGTGGATGAGCGACATATAGGATGCGCTCAATGCTCAAAATTTGGAGGAGACCATCATGATCGATGTGAGGCCACCTAAATATGAAGAGGCGGTATGGGAAAAGATGAATAGGAACGCTTGTGGGGTGATCAGGTCCTGTTTGGAACAGGAGCTGAAATATGATGTGATGGGGGTGCCGTCTGCGATGAAGATGTGAGAAATTTTTAACAATAAGTATCTTACGAAGAGTGTTGAGAACATGTTACATTTGCTGCGTAGGTTATTCAGATTCCAGATGTCCCGAGGCACCTCACTAGCGGCTCATGTGAACAACTACACTAAGTTGTTGTCGGACTTGGCGAATGTGGATGAGAAGATCACGGATGAGTATAAGGCTATTATTCTTTTAGGCTCCTTACCGGATGAGGAGTATGATACCTTCGTGCTTACTTTGCTGAACGGGAGATCTTCTATCATTTATACTGAAGTGACTAACGCATTGACGAACTACGATTTGAGGAGGAAGGATAAAGAGACTTCTCGCGCTAGTACTTCAGGAGAGGCCTTGTTGATGAGAAGTAGAAGCCCATATCTGAAAGGTGGTAATCGAGGAAGGTCAAAGTCAAGAGGTCGTTACCAGCTAGCTAAGAATCAGTATGCGTTCTGCAAGGAACTAGGACATTGGAAGAGAGACTGCCCAAAGGTTAAGGAAAAGAAGAATAGCAAGAAAAAGGGCCCAAAGACCAATGATGTGAATGTTTCGAAAGGCGATGATTCTGATGATTCGAGCTTTTCTCTTTTGATTACTCCGGAGGTGAACCATTTGGATGCATCGGATTGGATGCTTGATTCTAGCGCTACTTATCATGTGACTCCTAGGCAAGATTTATCATGTGACTCCTAGGCAAGATTGGTTTTCATCGTTTGAGAGACTCGAGGGGGGGTGTTGTTATCATGGAAATTGATCAATCCTGTGGTATTTGTGGGATAGGTACTGGGAGGATTCGGATGCACGATGGAGTAGTCTGTGAGTTAAAGGAGGTGAGATTCGTTCCTCAACTAAAGAAGAATCTTATCTCAGTTGGAGCTTTGGAGGCTAAGGGATTCAGAGTGACCTTTGAGAACGCTATAGCGAAGGTTACTAAGGGATCTTTGGTGGTAATGAAGGGAGTCCGCAGCCAAAATTTATACTATCTGAAGGGGAGCACCGAGATTGGCCAGGTTGCTTCGGCTACTTCAGAGGCGGACATGAGTAGGCTTTGGCATTACAGGTTAGGGCACACAGGAGAGAAGTCACTACAGGTTTTGTGCAAGCAATGGCTATTGAAGGGAGCCAAGAGTGGTAAAGTGGAATTCTGTGAGTACTATGTTCTTGGCAAGAAGACGAAGATGAAGTTCAGGACGTCCATTCATAGGATGAGGGGCATCTTGGACTACGTGCACACAGATGTTTAGGGTCCCACCAAGACTGCATCACTTGGTGGTCGACATTGGTTCGTCATGTTTGTTGATGACTATTCTAGACGTTGTTGGGTGTACACTATGAAGCATAAGAATGAAGTCCTAGATTTATTTGTGAAGTGAAAGAAGAGATTAGAACTGCAGACTGGGAGAAAGATCAAGACGCTGCGATCCGACAACGGCGGCGAGTATATTTCAGACCCTTTTCAGCAGCTATGTCGAGACGATAGCATAGAGAGGCACTTCACAGTTAGTCATACACCGCAGTAGAATGGGGTTGCAGAGAGGTTAAATCGGTCTTTGCTGGAGAAGATTCGATGTTTATTAGCGCATAGTGGTTTGGAGAAGATCTTTTGGGCTGAGGCACTTTCATATGCGAGCCACCTTATTAATAGGCTGCCTTCATCTACGATTGAGGAGAAGACCCCTATGGAGATGTGATCGGGAGAGACAGCACATGACTATGACCAGCTTAAGGTATTTGGTTTCCCTGCATATTATCATGCTAGAACTGATAAGTTAGAACCTTGAGCTATGATGGTCATATTTGTAGGATTCAAGCGTAGTGTCAAGGGATACAAGCTTTGGGATCCAGTTGATAAGAAAATTGTGCTGAGTAGGGACGTCACATTTGATGATGCTTCTATCTTGAAGCTTCCCAGCTCTCATCAGGTAGAGAGCGACCCGACAAAGGAGATATCGCAGGTGGTGGAGATTGATGCAACTCTACAGTGTCCAGATGGTAAAGTATCTATTAGAGTGCTGACTGAGGTGACGCCAGGCGAGCACGACGGTGATGCAGAGGATACGGGTACTCATGTACAGGATCGGGGACCGACGGATCAGGTTCAGGATTCTATTGCGGTTTGGAGACAGAGAAGAGACATACGGGTGCCAGCACAGTATGCCGACACAGTTGCATATGCACTTCCGGTGGAGAGTATCGATGAGATGATACCTACTACTTTCAGAGAGGCCAAGTAGAGTTCGGAGGCTGATTCGTGGCAGGTAGCTATGCAGGAGGAGATGGAGTCTCTTCATAAGAACGATACATGGGAGTTTGTTGAGCTTCCAAAAGGGCGGAAGGCGATTGGGTGCAAGTGGGTGTACACGAAGAAGGAGAGCATTGAGGGCACTCCATTGAGATTCAAAGCTAGGTTGGTTGCGAAGGGCTATACACATGAGGAAGGTATTGACTATAATGAGGTTTTCTCTCCGGTGGTGAAGCATTCTTCGATTCGGATTTTGCTAGCTTTGGTGGCACAGTATGGATTAGAGTTAGATCAGTTGGATGTGAAGACGGTATTTCTTCATGGTGATCTTGATAAAGAAATATATATGACTCAGCCATTGGGATTCCGAGCTGCAGGGAAAGATAAGTTTGTTTGCAGGTTAAAGAAATCGCTATACGGTTTGAAGCAGTCTCTTCGACAGTGGTATAAGCGATTTGATGGTTTTATGCTTGGTCATTCGTACACTCGGAGCCAGTTTGATCCTTGCGTGTATTTTCGCAAGTTGAGAGGAGGTGTGTACATCTACTTGTTACTTTATGTCGATGACATGTTGGTTGCCTCTACTTCCAGGTCGGCTATAGATGAGTTAAAAGTTCAGCTTTCAAATAAGTTTGAGATGAAGGACTTAGGTGAGGCTAAATGCATTTTGAGAATGGAGATCAATAGAGACAAGAAGAAGGGCAGAATTTGTTTGACACAGGTGACTTATTTGAAGAAGGTTCTACAACGATTTCATGTTAGCATGGGTACGAAGCTAGTTGGTGTACCATTAGGAGCCCATTTGAAGCTTTCAGCTGGTCTTTCACCAAAGTCAGTTGAAGATCGAGAGTTGATGTCGAAGACTCCATATGCGAGTACGGTTGGGAGCTTGATGTATGCGATGGTATGTACGAGGCCGAATTTGTCACAGGCGGTGAGCATGGTTTCGAGATACATGCACGATCCAGGAGTGGGTCATTGGGATGCCATGAGATGGATTTTGAGGTACATTCGAGATACGCTCAATGTTGGTTTGGTTTATGAGCGGAACACTACAGGTGGGCAGCTATGCATTGGCTATGTTGATTCGGATTATGCCGGAGATTTGGATAAGCGCCGGTCTACTACGGAGTATGTGTTTACTTTGACCCGTGCGCCGGTGTGTTGGAGATGCACCTTACAGTCTACAGTGGCTTTGTCTACGACGGAGGCAGAGTATATGGCGGTTACGGAGGCTGTGAAGGAGGCTATTTGGCTTCGAGGACTTTTGGAGGAACTTGGTATATCGCAGCGATCCGTCACCATTCATTATGATAGCATGAGTGCTATCTATTTGGCGAAGAATCAGGTTTTCCATGCGAGGACGAAGCACATTGATATTCGTTATCACTTCGTTCGGGATGTTCTTGAAGATGGCGATGTGGAGATTGTGAAAGTCCACACGAAGGATAATTCGACGGATATGCTCACTAAGATGGTTCCGAGTAACAAGTTTGATCATTATCGAAACTTGTTGCATATTCATGATTGTTGAGGCCGTTGACGGCCATTTGGATGAACTACGGACGGCTTGATCCCTTGGGAGAGGGGGTACGTAGACAACCACGTTGGTGCAGCCGAGTTTGGAGAGACGACACATTGGTGCTCATGTTTGTGTTGGCTCAGTGTTGGGAACACTTCGCTGAGGTGGAGAATTGTGAAAACGGCGAAGAAATTGTGAAAAACGTGAAGAAAATCCCAAAACAGACTCTACCACATCCTGGTGTGGTGTCTGCCATGGGTGTGACAGAATCTGCGCTGTCTGCCATGGGTGTGGTCTGCGCCACACCCTGGTGTGGCAGACTCGTTTTTAGAATCCTAATCTATTTGGGATTGTGTTTTATTATAAATAGGACCACGTTTTTTAGGGTTTCTTAAGGAGAGAAAAGGAGAGAATTAGCATTGTTTTGAGCACTTTGAGAGGGAGATATTGTGAGGGAGTTGAGAGCTTTGGTTAGGGTTATATTTGAGTGATTTTGTGAGTTGTAACCCGTTGTATTTCTCCTTCATATAGTGAAATCTTCCATCCTCTCCCCGTGGACGTAGGCAATTGCCGAACCACGTAAGTTCATGTGTTTGTGGTTTGATTTGTGTCGTACTTTTGTGAATTACACTCGTGTTTGGTTTTAGTTTTCTTCTCTCATCGCTCACCGACTCGTTTGGTTGTCGAGCAAGCTTCCGCACGGCGCGCGACACATTGTACATATTTAGTTAGATGATTTATACCCATGTCATAACATTAAGGAGAAACACAATTTAACAATGTAGCCGTCAATATGTAAAGGTTTAAGCATATAGGTGCTTTACTAGGTAACTCTCGTAATTTACATCACCATACAAAGGCCGGAACAAATCCAATTAAATCTATTAAGGAGGTGTTCATATATGAAATTTTTCAATAATCTTCGGATTCAAATTTCAAATGGTAATGAAATTAAATGCAGATGGCTGAACCTCCCTCCTTGAACTTCCATGTATAATCTTGATTTCTGTAACTGGTTCCTATACCCATTATTTATGCTAGAAATGACATTGTCTTTGTACAATACAAGGGTGGCCAACTCGGACCACTGGTAAACCATAAATGGAAGAATATCTGCAAAACATAATGATAAGCTGGGAAGCTGATGATATAGAGCAAACAAATGTTTTTTTCTTAAATGGGAAATAAGGGTCTTAGCCCATTTCATTAATGAGTAAGAGCGAACAAATGCTACAAGGAGTTACAATACGCAACTCAGAAAGATCTGAGATGAGGGAATCTAAGATAAATTTACAGCAAAGTGGAGTACGCGTTACCGCAGACAGGATCAGTTCACAAGTTTGCAACGAACTATGTACTTACTCCAAACAAGAGACTACAACGGCATGTTTTGAAAGAGTAATTATCTATCGACAGATATCAACATAACTATATTACTATTTACTATCTCTTATACAGTATAATACATCAAGAGCCGTCAGCAAAATGAATGTGTGCAAGAAACTGAACAAGAACTAGTTACACGCTACGTATCCCATTTCAGCATTGCAGGCTTTTTCAGCATCTGAAACAAAGCAAGTTACCAAATTGAGGGTGACGCTTTAAGTGTACATATCAATATCACAAAAGACAAATATCTTACCTATGCAAACCTCGTCCCTTGAGTCCTCCATTTCAGTGCTCCAGCATCATTTGCCAATTTGAAGTCTTTTGATGACGCTCTTGAACCTTGTTTCCTGTGTTGGCCTTGAATACTCAATAATGACTGTGTAAATGGATTTTTCGATGACAATGAAGGCAAAGTTTGCTGGAGCCAGGACTCAGAAGGAGATTTTGGCAATGGAGGAGGAAGGAGTGAAAGTGCAAGTGCATCACTATTCCTCTCCTTTTCTTCAACTTTCAAAGCCAATTGGCTATTATCGTAGTCATTCATCCCATTAAAATTTGATTTTTGTTCTGAACCAGATGATAAGCCTACTCCATTTGACTCAGAAATTTTAGACTGCAACTCATCCTTCCGACATGTTTCATGAACAGAATTATCCTCCATTGTGTTCACTACACAAAGAGTTCTATCAACTGAATGGCGCTTAGAGAATGAACCTTGATTCTTGCCTTGAGCAGGACTCATATTGCTATATTTTTCACTGACTCTCTCACTCCAATCAAAGCTAACAGTCTTCCTGCCCTCCAGTCCTCTCCTAAGAACTGCTAGAGAACCCTTATCTTCATTAAGAGATGATTTCAGAGAATGGTGGCTTGACGAATCATCGAGAGTTTGGGAATCACTCCAGTATGTAAGGTTATTTGATTCACTCGTGAACTTACTTTCATCCTCTAATAGACTGTTCATATTACTGACCTTATGCTTGTATACCACATCCCATGACTGTCACATACCAATAAAAAACAACACCAAGTTGATCAGAATCAATCTATAACAAAACTATAACTACCAAAATTTAGCCTTTTATGATAAAATTTCACCTCATTCGCAGCTTGTGCGAGTGACCCATTATTAGAAACTTTGAGTTGAGAATTCAGTGGCAAATGGCTTCGAACTTTCATCCCAGGGATTGGGTTCAACAAAAGAAACGAACTTTTCAAGAAAAATTGAGGAATCAATCCACAAGCTCTCGAAAAATGAGTACCACCCACATAATCCTCCTCCTCTTCTTCATCCATATACCTCCCAAGCTCTTCGCGATCATAAGCAATCTTCGAAACAAAATCAGGCCTATGTTGATAAGGCAGAGGAACAGGCAACCTTCTATACTTCACATTACCTTCTTTCTCTTCCTCTTTTGAAGAGCTAATCTCTAACGGGCCTGTAGCCATTGCCTTGGCTGCCGTCAAGAACCGACCCATCATGAATTCGCAAGCCTCTGCATCCTTATCAGAGCTCCTCGAATCCTCCACGTCATCATGCTCACCGCTAAAACCACTGACGCCGCAATCAAAGAAAGATGAGTCTCTGCATGAAAAAGTTTCGACTCCATCTGCAGAGGCTCCACCGTCATCATCCTCAACAAGGGTTGGATCTTGCGAGAGCCCCTTCGGTCTCCCAGGCGTTTGCTCCCATGTAAAGGGGATAAATCCCGGGCTTTGGGCTGTTTTCGCTCTCGGCCCGTTCTTTGAGGCGATTCGTCGAACAGATAATAGTGGCGCATCAAAATCCAATCTTTTCTCTCCCATCGATGGAGAGTTTAGGGTCATTCCTTGAGTTGGGTATTCAAGAAACGGGGAATTGGGAAAGGGGTAAGGGATAGTTTGGCGGGTAAGTAAGCATATACGGTAACTGACTCTTAAGTTGGGTAAAGAGCAAATCTTTGGTTGCTTTTGTTGGGTGAATTTCTTTCGAGTAGGCAACCGAAAAGGTTTTGAGGAAGGAATGAGAGAGAGAGAGAATAAAGGAATGGGTCCAAAAGAGATGATGAAGTTGATGTTTTCACGATGATTTATTGGTAAAGAATTGCGGGTGGGTGTTGAGTGATGGGGTAGTTAAGAGTCTGCTTGTCGAGGAGTTAAATTGGTGATGGAGAATGGTAAAGCAAATAAGCCGTGGATCTCTAGGGGTTAGTTATGAGACTGGTCCACGAGGATTATGACAGGGTCTGGCGTAAAACTATCAGTAAAAGTGTACCAAACAGGGGATAAAAGGTTTAATTGCACATAGCCCCCCCGGACCTAAGGGGCTGTTTGGTTGG
>BQKN01055747.1:2185-21465 GCA_022839385.1 Asparagus kiusianus
TTTAAACAAGGGTTTAAGCTTGTTTAGTTTGGTTTAAGTTTGTTTTGGGTTTGCTGTTACAAAGAGGAGTTTTACATCAGCTATTGAAGAGTTCATCTTCAACATTTCATCATCCTCTCTTTGTATTTATAGAGAAGTTTCCTTAACTCTATTTCCTAGCATTTCTACTATTGTATTTCATATCAATCTTATTGCTAGTTCTTATTAAGTTAAGTTTTTATTTATATCTTATTGTTACACACACCCACTTGAGCTTATTGTATTTGCATACATAGTATATTAGGGTTGTGAGAGATTGTAACATTGAGTTGTGCTTACTTGAGTTCTCCCCTTGTATTAGAGAACAAATCATTTATTGTTACATTGTGAGATTATAAGGTTTTCGGTGAGCTAGAAAACTGAGTGTGCTGTGAAGTTTTCGGTGAACTAGAAAACCGAGTATGAGGAGTGACGTTGATCGGTGAGCGTTAAAAACCGATACTGTGAGGTGTAAACGTTATTCGGGTGAACGTTGAAAACCCGGTTGTGATAGTGGATTTCTCCTCAGGAGTGGGGAGCGGAGACGTAGGACGGAAGGTCCGAACTCCGTGATCATATTGCTTATTTGAGTTTGTCTTTGGCGTATTTGTTTTTACATTTATCTTATATCGCCATTTGTGCATTGCTCATTTATTTCATCCACTATCTTGTTTAGATTATTTACCCTTGTGTTAGTTTACATATCCTTACATATATCATATTGTATATCTCTTTGGTAGGATATATCATCTTGTGTTATTTTATATATCCTTGCACATATATTGCTTATATCTCATTGCTAGGATATTTCTTGTTGTTCATATTGCTTATCCTAGCTCATATATCTTGTTGTATTTCATACTTGCTAGGATAGCTTGTTAATTAATTTTAATTGGCATATAATCGGATTAGATTAGCATAAGACCCTAATCACCCCCCTCTAGGGTCTAACAATATCATCCCACAGTACACCATGCCGGGTTCACCTAGCATGAATGGTGTAGCTGAAAGACGAAACAAGACTCTTAAGGATATGGTAAGAAGTATGATCTCTCATTCTTCTTTACCAGAGTCACTCTGGAGAGAAGCACTTAAGACAGCTTACATTCTGAATAGAGTACCAAGTAAAGTAGTTGCTAAAACACCTTATGAGCTTTGGACTAGTCGAAAGCCTAGTTTAAAGCACTTACATATTTGGGGATGTCTAGCTGAGGCAAGGCCTTATAGGACAAATGAAAAGAAATTAGACTCCAAAACAGTTAGCAGCTATTTTATTGGTTATTCTAAATGCTCTAGGGGCTATAAGTTTTATGATACCACACTCAGGAATATTTTTGAGACGGGAACAACAATGTTTTTTGAGGATGTTGAGTTTAGGGGGAGAAATAAGGTTAGAGATATTGCTTTTGAGGAGGAATTGGCTTCAGATCCAATCCATACAGTTACTTTTGATAACATTCATGTTACTATACCTGTTGTTGCTCAAGAAGTAAATCCGGAACCTTAAGATGACAATGTTGAACAACTTCTCGTTCCAGAAGAACAAACTCAACAACCTCAAGAACTAGTGCCATTAAGGAGATCCACGAGAGAAAGGAGAAATGCTATTTCGGACGATTATATTATATTTCTCCAAGAACATGAGGAAAGTAATGGAATGTTGGAAGATAATCCAATCAACTTCTTTCAGGCTATGAAAAGTTCTAACTCTCAACAGTAGATTGATGCCATGAATGAAGAGTACAAGTCTATGCAAGACAATAAGGTTTGAGAACTTGTCTCTTTGCCAGAAGGTGCAAAACCAACTGGTTGTAAGTGGATATTTAAAACCAAGCGGGATGCAAACAGTAATGTGGAGAGGTATAAAGCACGTATTGTAGCTAAAGGCTGTACTCAAAATGAAGGCATTGATTATACAGAGACTTTCTCTCTGGTTTCATTGAAAGACTCTTTCAGAACAATCATGGCACTTGTTGCTCATTATGATCTTGAGTTACGTCAGATGGATGTTAAGACTGTATTTCTCAATGGTGACATTGATTAGATGATTTATATGGTGCAACCAGAAAACTTTGTGTCAGGAGACCCAAAGAATATGGTTTGCAAATTAAGGAAATCCATCTATGGACTCAAGCAAGCTCATCGTCTATGGTATTATAAGTTTCAACAAATAATTATCTTGTTCAGTTTTGAGATGAACATTGTTGATGACTGTGTATACCACAAGTTCAGTGGGAGTAAGTATATTTTTCTGGTTCTGCATGTCGATGACATATTGCTTGTCACTAATGATATAGGTATGTTGCACGAAACCAAGAGATTTCTATCAAAAAATTTTGAGATGAAAGATCTTGGGGACGCCTCTTTTATATTAGGAATCCAAATACATCGAGATCGCTCTCGGGGTATTCTTGGATTATCACAAAAGAGCTATATCGATAAAGTACTTAAAAGGTTTGGCATGCAATACTGCAGACCAGGAGACACCCCTGTGGCTAAAAGAGACAAGTTTAGTCTCAATCAGTGCCCTAAAGGCAACCTTAAAATTCAGGAAATGCAGAAGATTCCTTATGCTTCGACTGTAGAAAGTCTAATGTATGCTTAGGTATGTACCGTCCGGATATTACGTACATTGTTGGGATGTTAGGTAGATACTTAAGCAATCCTGGTATGGATCATTGGATAGCAGTCAAAAGGGTTATGAGGTATCTTCAGAAAACAAAAGATTATATGCTTACATACAGAAAATCAGAACAGCTGGAGGCAATTAGGTACTCTGATTCTGATTTTGCTGGATGCCAAGATAGCAGAAAGTCTATATCAGGCTACATTTATATGTTAGCAGGAGGAGCTATATCATGGAAAAATATCAAACAAACACTTATAGCTTCCTCCACTATGGCAGCAAAATTTGTAGCTTGCTATGAGGCATCCAATCAGGGAATATGGCTGCGAAATTTTATCACGGGACTACGCATTCTGAAAAATATGGAAAGACTAATAAGGTTATATTGTGATAATAAATCTGTAGTAATGTATTCTAATAACAACAGGAGCTCAACTAAGTCAAAACATATTGACATTAAGTTCCTGGTTGTGAAAGAAAGGGTACAGAGTGGACAGATATACATAAGCACATTGGGACAAACTCCATGATAGCAGATCCTCTTACTAAGGGATTGCTACCCAAGGTCTTTCATGAGCACACTGCTCATATGGGTGTGGTGATATTCGAGGATTCATGATTTAGTGAGAGTTTGTAGTTTTTGGTCCTTTGTGTTTGGTTGTATTGTCTGATCAGAATAAAGTATTCAGTTAAGACACTCTGTTACGTTATGTTTGGTTTTGACCTCACTAAAGTAGGACCAGTTGAAAATAGACATGTACTGATCACATTGCATGTAATTTTCATGCTACACATCCATGATTGATCTATGTCATTTGATTGTATTGGTATATGTGACCATTGATGGGTCGAGTCATAAATGTGACGAAGGCCGCTTTGATCCTACATTGGTATAGTCAATGGACAAGATTGTTCAGAAATACCATTACAGTTATAGCAATTTTGAGCTCATAAGGTTATACACACTTTAAGGAGTCATATGGTGCCCAAGTGGACGATTGTTGGATTTAAATCCAATTAAATCTATTTGTGGGTACATATGATTAATCTGTGTGTATTGCTATCCTTCAGCATAACCTACTAAAGTGTTTAATTAATTTGGGTTAATGGGTATTTAAATAAATCATGGGATTATATGTGCAGATACCAGGTTGTAATTATAATTTGATGATGGGCCAAATTATAAATGTACAACACCTATATATATAGGGTTATGGTCCCTAATCTAGGGTTAGCCACTCTCATTCTCTTATCCCCATCTAAAGAGATCCATAAGGGAGAAACCCTAAGGTTAGAAGATCATCAAAACCCTAATCAGATTTTCCTCAATGGATTCAGGTATATGCTTCCGCACCTTTTGTTGTTAATCTCTTTGAATTAATCACGACTTTAAGATTTAGATCTCAAATATTTGTTTTCGTCAAAAGTCGTTTCCATTGTTGATTCCATAAAAACTTCAACCGTTTACAGAGAATTACAATAAAAAATTGAGAAAATTACAACTTTTGAGAAAATAACACAGAAATCGTTTATCGAATCCTATTTTGTAGGACTTTGCCTGTGTCGGGAGTGCTTTGGCTCGTGGACCACCGATTCACTGATTATGAGGGGGAGGGTTTGGAGATCCTTCCTTCGTTTATCGAAGTAAGGATTTAAAAGCGAATATCTTATCGATGTAAGATGTTCACTCTTCCAAAGATCATGTCTGAGCTTAGATCTCTAGGAATCACCAAATGATGCTTGTCAAAGGGTAAAAATTCTCTTTTTTCTTCCTCAAAATCACCAAAGTTCAAGCCTCTTCTGCTCCAATCTGCTCTACCTCTGTCTGGATCTCGTGTCCAGGGAGGTATTTATAGGGGTAGGAGTGCACAACAGTCGAAACGGGGATGAAATAACTGACCACAAGACCTCTCTTTGGCCGCGCCAGTCAACACTTCCGTGGCTATTGGCGCGGCAGTGTGGACTGCCGCGGCCAAAGGAGCGGTTATCACCACGTTCCATCGTGCTTGAAACTGTTCTCCCACGACCTTTAACCACTTTTTTCGTGGTTTAACTGCTTGTCTACGTCAGCACACGTTCTATTTCTGATATGCTACCACTTGGACTTAAAAAAATCATCGTATAACTGCTTTGTAACCGCCGTGGCACCCTTGTAATTCGCATGACACCACAGACTGCCGTGCCTAAGGCGCGCCACCATCAGCTGCCGCGCCTAAGGCACGCCACCCTAGGTTGCCACGCCTAAGGCGCGTCACCCTGAGCTGCCGCGCCTAAGGCGCGTCGTCATGGGTTGCTTGTTGGTGTATTTTGTCGTTGTATACACACTGTTCTCTTCTCATCCTTGAGTTGTGTTTGGATATTTATGAGCATTTTTTTGACGCCTACAGATACCCCCTCCAAAATATCTCAGACTCATTATTTTAGAGAGGAGTCTGAGACACTTTGGATATGATAAGTTTTCATTGCAATTTCTTCAGTGCTTTGTTGAGGAAGTTGCGTAGAATGATCTGTGAATGGCCTCAATTCTTGACTTCTTCATGTTTTAGTCTATTCAGTACTTTGTAGAATAGCTAAGATTCCTCCGGTGTTGCGTTTATCGCGTGGTCGTTGTTGAAGTCTTGAATTAGAACTGCTGTTGAAGAATGCAGAAATAGTTTATACTCATATACTATATTAGAGTGTTCGGGAAATAGTTTAACCTCATATTCCCATTGGGAGGTTCAAGGAGATGCAATTTATACTCATATACTCATCGGAGTGTTGGGTATCTATTTTAAATACAATGGGAAGTATACGAATACGTTTTTCAATTACTGCATGCTAGCGCGTCAGTGTAAACTACCTTGCTACAACGCGGCAGTGTCGACTGTCGCGCGTCAGCGCGGCAGCGTTGACTGTCGCGCGTTAGCGCGTCAGCGTCGATTGGCGCGCTCGAACTTTGGCCAGTCGGGTTTATAAGACCGACTCTGGGCCTTTTCGGGTCATTCTTCCCCGCTCTTCTAGGTTCGAAACCTCCTCCAAAACCCTATAAAAGGATTTTTAAGCCTTTCCCCCTTCCCATTCCTTCATATTTTGGTGATTCTATTCGAAACAGATCTAGGGTTTCGGGTATTCTTCTTTATTTTCTAGTTTTCTGTTGATTCTCCGATTTTCCAAGCTTGCTCTTCTTCGTTTTCTGGTAGGATGGCATACCCCTCTTGTATTTAGGGTTTATTTTGGCTTTGTACTCGAAAACCCTAACTTCTTTGTGTTTTCTAGATCAAAAATCTCTCTTTTTTCCATGTCACCCAAGAGATCCAGAGTTCCCAAGGGCCAATCTGTAGCCCAGGCGTCGGAGGAGATGGAGGCCGCTGCCACTTCGTTTGGAGGTGACTTTTCAACTCTTTCTCTGTTTAAAATTAATGTTTTTGCTCCTACAACCTCGTTTGTCTCCTTTGAGAGGCATCCGGGAAGAGTTGACATCCTCCTTCGAGGGGATTGACGCTTTAAAATACATATCTTGTTTAATCAAGACGTGTACCACAGCCGAGATGCGAGTTTTCGTCGAACTCGTGACTTTTCGAAGTCAAAGGCTGCTGTTCAGTTACCGCGGCAGTGCGTGCTGCCGCGTCTGAACGTGGCAGCATGTACTGCCGTGGTAACGCGTGGCAGTAAACACTGCCGCGACTACTTAGAGCGGGGGTTTTGCTCTTTTAGCCTCTTCTTCGTCCAACTGTTTTCCAAATTTGTCTGCAGTGCCTTTTTCTTCTGTTGCCTTTTCCGATAGAGAAGATCCGGGCCAGAGTGGTATTCTTCATGCTTCCTTCAACGGCGATTTTCTGGTCAGGGAGGCCCGTCAGTTTAATGAGGGTTGTGACGATAGCATTCTAGGACTGATTCGTGCAGGAAGTCGTCACACTCTACGTGCTTTGTTGACTGACTCGCTCTTAACCCCAATTCGAGACTCCACCAAACCGTTAAAGAAGCCTGATTATTTGTTCGAGGATTCGATTGAAAATCCGGATAATCTTTGCTGCGGTCCTGAAGCTTGGTTGAATGAGCACGAAGCGGATTTCCTGTTTCTTCCTCCATTCCCTCGACAGTACTCGATTCTGCAATTAAGGAATTTAACCGTCCTGAGGAAAATGTCGTGGCTGTTGACAAATGATCATGAGCGCCTCCATTGCGGGTTCATTGGTAAAGATGTTAGTGCTCCCGGCTCCAGTGGTCGGCATACCATTCGTGGTCTTCATCCAGGGGTACTCGGACCGGATAGTGGGCCTCAGAATGAACTGATGACAAAGGCTAACACGGTGAAGAACATGCTTGCTCGGATTGGCAGAGAATTCCCCCTTCCGAAATTCAGATGTTATGGATGGGTTCATTCGCTCTTAGACAAATGGTGGTCTAGGATGACCAATTATGTACTCAATCGTTGGGGTCAGGAATTGACGAACTTGGGATTATATGCCCCAATCAGAGCTAGCATGCATGGTCTCCCGATAAGCGTAGATCATTTTCTCGTCTTATTCGAGTCTTATAATCCAGAGACCAATACATTCTTCACCAAGTACGGGGAATTAGGACTTCCGCTCCATGAGGTGATGAAAGTATCTGGACTGCCATTAGGGAATACTCCTTATCAAGAATACTTTCCCAACAATCGTCAGCTTATGAAGATGAAAAAGGCCGGCTCTGCTGCTTACGACATTCTCTGGGAATTAACTTGTCATTACCAAACAGCGATAGCCAGGATCGAGGTAAAGAGTAAAAAGGCAGCTCAAGTCAGTCTGAAGCACTTCACCGATTACTTGTTCCAGAATCTCTAGAGCTCGACTGGTGAAGCTGTTTGCGAATCACCCACCTTGACCCCTTCTGACGTTAACAAGTTAATCACAAAGATCAATGCTCAGTCATATACGACCGGATCATCCGAAGGTGGTTTTCCGAGGGGGGCAAAATTCAGCACCTTCTTATGGCAAACTACAAAGAGGATGAAACCTGCGACTCTTCTCTCTGGCTATTTGGCCATATGGTTAAAGAAATGTGTGGTGCCGCATCAATCTTCAGAAGCCCTTCCTCTTGAGGTTCTCTTTCCAGCTGTGCAATTAGCCGTTGGGGGTAGATTATCTTTACTTTCTGCCATGATTGCTGACATCCATAGTGGTCTACGCAACCTGGCCAACACTTTTACAAAAGTGGGTGCTGAACCTTCGAGTAAGATTCCCCTGTCGAGAGTTGAGCTATCATATACATATCTGATGGTGTGGTTGGTCCTCCACCGAACCAACATGATGTCAGCTCCCGACGTATCTGATCCAGAGATTCCGCTGCTACAACTTTTAGAAGGATGTAAGTGGTTGAATCCTTCCCGACAATGGCCTAACAGGGTGAGGCAGTTCAGGAATGCCAAATGCTGGGAATTTTACAAATGTTTCCCCCGATTTTCTGGTTCATATAATGACATGCTTATTGATGAGGAGATGCCCGGGATTAACAGGACTTCCCTCAATATGGGCAGCTTCCATTGGCTTATGAATATTCGACCAGGCTATAATGTTTTCCGGTCGAGGAATATATGCAGAATTGAGCCTTACTTTCCTTGCCGATTTGCGCGACAATTCGGCTACGACCAACTATATGTCGGGAATCCCAATAAATGGTTAACGACCTGTGGAGGCCTTATCGATAGAGTTCAAGCCTGGTTCTAGAATGTTGTTGGCTACACAGAAGCTCAATTTAGGTTGCCCGTTGCTGAGCCTGATCTTCATTTGACTTTTCTCTACTGCCGATGGATTTTAGCCGCTAACACGCCTGTCACGAAGAAGAAGATTTCTGAACTAGAGGCTGAAGCTGTAGTTCGAAGAGTTATACCTTCCAGGAGAGGAAAGGGGTCTGCTACATCTTCTCGCAAAGGAAAGCAAGTAGTTGATTCCGAAGAGAGTGATGACTTTGAAACATCCAGTGAGGAGGATGAAACTAGAGGCGAAACAGGGGCTGCCATTCCTCTTTCTCCCGTGGCTCACAGAACTCGCCGAGCTTCTTCACCTCAATCACCCCGTGCTCCTTCTAAGGGTGTTCAAATGAAAGAGAAGACTATTCCTTTATCGTCTTCCAATAAAATGACCGTCAAATGGCCTGTCTTAGAAGAAGAAGAAGAGGAAGATGTCACCCCGCTTGTTGGTAGAAAGAGATCCCGATCTCCCGCTTCTTCTGAGGCTCAAACCCGCCCTGTTCAAGGGTCTGAATTACGCACCAAATTTCGTCACGAGAGCTCTGAAGTTCCCCAAGACACTCGTGTATCGAAGAGGATTAAGAAGATAGCCCGTCGACAACGTAAACTTCCCCCATTGTTCGAAGAGGAGTTTACCCAAGATCTTCCGGTCGACAAGGGAGGTAAAATCTCATTCTCGTATCTTTTTTATCATCTTATCTTTAAATATAGAATCTTATTTATTCTTTTTGCTATGGTAGTTGAGCTAGAAGAGGAAGGAGAAATCATGCTCGAGCCTTCTTCTCCGGGTTTAATGGATATTGATGAATCCAGCTTCACTCAACAAGTACACAGAGCGATGAGTGAAGAACCCGTCAGCATAGGCACCACCGCTCCTCCAATTACTGCACCGACTTCACCAACCACTAAGACAGGTACAAATGCTTCCTCATTTGGAGGATACTTTCGGGCAATAAATGAATCAAAACGTGTTCCTCTTCTACTAACTTGTGCGCTTTATCTTCTTTTAGTTAAACTAAAGGAGGTGGGTACGAGTGGTAGTGCCACTGACCCTGCAACCATTATTGAAGGTAACCTTAGTTTTATCTGCTTTGACCCCTTCATACTCTTATATATGTACTGACGGGTTTTTCTATCCTTAAGATATTCCGGCTAATGAGCCAAAAGATCGGGAAGTTGCTCATGATATGGAGATTGGAGAATTCAACGAACAGGATTTCAATCTTGATATCTCCGAAGATGATCACCAACACATCTCCGATCTACTGTCAGCCCCAGATCCGACTGCTACTACAGGACCAACTACTGTAGTTGATTCAACTGAAGTAGGCGCATCGGAAGGTATATACTTTCGAACTTAAGTCTCCTATTAAGCCTTTATTTCTTATTTGAATGACTAAATAAGAACTTTTAGACGTAGGACCAACGAATGAAGTTGATGCGTCCACTATCATTGGTGTATGCGATCAACCTGAAGGTCTAGGCTTCCTGCTTTTGACAGGTCCCCCGGCTGAAATTGAACCGCCAGTTATTGTTCCTCCGACTTTTGACACTGTCGAAACTGAACCTGCTGTGACTTCTGATCCGTCACCAGTTGTTCATGAAGTTGGAGGGTCGATGGCCACTACAGAAGAACAACTTACTGTAACTTCTACTCAACTTGGTACATTTCACCTTTAACGTGTTTCATAGTTGGATTCATATTGGTAGAATATTGATTCATCTCTTTCCCACTTATAGCACTTGTTCCTCAAGAGTTTGTCGATTTGGACCCAAAGCCTTCAGAAGCTGCAATTGAACAACAGTCTGATGTGGTGAATCCACCGCCCAGCATTATTTCTGAACAAACTTCGATTTTCGTGGAGCATGTCCCAGCGTCAACAAGTCTAGGTAATCAAACTATAGAATTTCCTGTTGAATTTGGGCTAATCTTGTTCATTGCTATATGCGAGCATGTATATCTTATATTCATTTCATCTGTTCACTTTGTAGCTCCTTCTTTATCATTGTCTGATCGTATTCAAGCTTTATTGGCAAATGAAGATCCGGACAAGGCTGTCATTTATGCTGACGTTCAAAGTTTTGTTACCTTCATAAATATCATGGTTGATCGGATTCTTCTCAAAGGCTCACCTTTCGAGCATTTTAGAAAATCTCTCGATCGCCATGTATCAGGCATTAAAGACTACGGATACTCTAAACTATCCGACTCGATTGAAGCTTACTTGGCCGACCTTAAGCAACACATTAAAAATTTGCAGAATCTTCGTGTTAATGGCGCGCCTTCTTACATTGCTTCTCAAATAGATCTGAGATTGCAGGCATGGCGTGATTCTCAGAAATCCGCTGAATCTGAACTTCAGAGGTTAAAAACCCACATTGATCAACTCAGGGAGGGCGTTGCCAAAAAGGTACAGATTAAGGCCGACCTGTATCGTGATTTAGAATCGAATCAAGCAGAGATAGCCCAACTAGAAGAGCAACTCGCCAAAGCTAGGGATGCTCGTGAAGTTTTGGAGTCCGATTTGGCGGAGGTGACTCAAGCTGAAGTGAATCTATTCCGGCAGCTGAATCTTCAAGACAAGATTTTTGCTGACAAAGAACAAGAGGTTGCTAGAATTCAGAGTGTTAATGAAGAAAGTTTTAAAGCTAACCTAATACCTGACCTTGAATTGGCTTATGTGACGGAGCTTTCCCGATTAGAGGATCAACTCCGTCATTACAAATTATTGTAATTTGAGGACATATATTTTTTTATAGCTCTGTTTGAACTCTTTTGATAAATATAGTGAACTCTTTTGCTCATTGAGATTTTATTATGATTACTCATTCTTGTTTAGAATAAATAACCATAATACTTATAGGATTTTTGGCAAATCTTCAGCCATCAACGGATTTGATATGCCTTTACCGACTACCGTTTGAATCGGGCTAGTATGTGGATTATCTAGATCCGTTCCACATATAACATTGTGCTAAAAGAATTAAACTCTTTTAGACTTTAAACTACAATGTTGAATATGTAGGCTACATGTGTTAGATGTAGGCTTATCTCTAATAAGGGGTAGAGATAACATCCCCCATGCATGAATGACATGGATTTCAAGATGTAAGTAGGCTGCATTTTCTATGTATGAAAACGAACCCAAGTTTATGAAGAAAAAGAATTGCATATTCCATCTCTCAATCTCTTGTTTGTTGGTAAAGATAAACCCGGAATCGGAGAGGAATAATTTCATATTCCATCTCCTAGTCTCTTGTTTGTTGGTAGAGATAAACCCAGAATCAGAGAGGAATAATTTCATATTCCATCTCCTAGTCTCTTGTTTGGTGGTAGAGATAAACCCAGAATCAGAGAGGAAGAATTTTATATTCTATCTCCTAGTCTCTTGTTTGTTGGTAGAGATAAACCCGAAGTTGGAGAGGAAGAATTTTATATTCTATCTCCTTATGCAAAGAAAACTCGAAGTGGGATCTCCACTTAGAGAATCTTGATTGGTTTGAATAATCCTAACTGTCATAAGGTTTGATCATTCAATTTGTGGACCTCTCGTTCATGGAAAGAATCGAGAGGGGATTTTGGTTTTGGTCCTAACTGTAGTAAGGTTTGACCAAGTGGGAGTTTCGAGATGATCTTAACTATAGAAAAGTTTGATCGCTTGATTTGTAGACCACTCGTTCATGAAAGGAATCGAGAGGGGATTTTAACTTTGGTCCTAACTATTTAAAGGTTTGACCAAATGGGGATTTGAGATGATCCTAACTATTTAAAGGTTTGATCGTTCACTTTGTGGACCTCTCGTTCATAGAAGGAATCGAGAGGGGATTTTGGTTTTAGTCTTAACCGTTGTAAGGTTTGACCAAATAGGCAATGGGAGTGTTAAAACTTAGACATAGTGGGTGTTTGAATGATTTTAATCCATGACGGATTTCGATGGACCCTTCGTCGATCGATTTGATCGGTGAGGGATTTTGTGGTGTGGGGTTACGAATCATCGAGTTTCCCCTTCCGTGATCGCATTACGGGATTTTGTGAGGAAAGATTAACTGTCATTGAATCTCATCTCAACAAAAGCAGTAAAAGAATCTTAATCATTTCTTATAATAATTAAGAATAGATTATTCACATGATTAGTTTCCATTCAGGATAATCAACTGATATCGGGTTATCCTAAAACATCCTATACAGGATTCTCTAAGAACTTCCCGTTTTACATAGGTTACCCTGAACGTATTACGGATAATACTTGTTTAGGAACTTCCCATTTATTAGCATCATTAATTTGTTGCCATCCTGGGTAATCAGGCGATATGCCCCGTTTGAATAGACTGTTTCTATTACAAACGACCCTTCCCATTTAGGTTGGTATTTTCCTTTCTTCTTAGAATTGAGAATCATAGGTCTTCGAACGGCAAGAACCAGATCTCCTTCTTTAAAACTTCATCGTCGGACCTTTTTATCGAAAGCCCGAGAAATTCCAGCTTGATAAAACTCGATCTGTTGCTGAGCTTCCAAGCGCTTTTCATCTAACATCTCTAATTCCTTGAGACGTTTCTGATGATGTTCTTCCGTCGTCATTCCCGTTGCAAGAGCGATACGTAGGGAAGGGATTTGTATCTCGACGACTTCGCACCCATATGTTAAGGAATATGGGGTTGTTCCCGTTGGCGTACGGATAGTTGTGCGATAAGCCCACAGGGCTTCGCCGAGTTTGTCGTCCCAATCTCGTTTATTGGTTTTCACAAGTTTTACCAAAATCTTGATAATGGTCTTATTAAAAGCTTCGGCCAATCCGTTAGCTGTGGGATTATAAGCAGTTGATGAAACGTCTTTAATCCCGAATTTGCCGTAGAATTTGATAAATACGTTGCTCACGAATTGAGGACCATTATCGTGTACTATTCTCCTTGGAACACAATACCGATATATGATATGGTGTTTAATAAACTTGATAACATCACTCATCTTTACTTCTCTAAGTGGAATTGCTTCTGCCCATTTCGAAAAGTAATCGGTGATTGCCAGAATGAAACGGTCCCCTTTAACCGAAGGCGGAAAAATAGGACCTACAATATCCATTCCCCAAGTTTCAAATGGCCATGATGTCGCCGATGGGTGTAAATGTTCAGGAGGCTGGTGTATATAATTTGCATGTAATTGACACACTTGACATCGTCGGGCGTAGTCAACTGCATCCTTTACCATAGTTGGCCAGTAATATCTGATTCTCCTAAGTCAATCGTAGAGTTTAGGACCGGGCTGATGTGCACCGCATGTCCCATCATGCGCCTCTTTGAGTGCTTGTTCTGCTTCTTTACTGGATAGACAACGGAGTAATAGACCATCGTATGATCGTCGATACAGCATTTGTGCTGCAACGTTGTAGTAAAATCTCGGCGCTCTTCGCCGAATCGATTCCCTTTCTCTTACATCTTCAGGCAATATACTATGTAGGACGTAGTCTATAATAGGAAAGCGCCAATCTTGAACTTTGGGTTCAACTCCTGTTGAGTATGCTTCTTTAGCACTCGAATCGTAGATTGGAACAATAAGCTGGTGAGTCCTCACTGTAATTAATTGCTCTGTTTCGGGAGGTTAAGCCAAAGATACCGACAATGCCGCCAATGCGTCTGCATACGTGTTTTGGAGACGTGGAACGTACTCGATGAAAAATTCTTCAAACGAGCTTGCCATCTCGATGGCCACCTGATGGTATGGAATCAGGTCTCGATTTTTGACTTCATACTCTCCTCGTATTTGAGTAACTACCAGTTGAGAATCCCCAAAAGCTTCAAGATATTCGACCCCCAGCTCTTTGGCAAAATTAAGTCCAATTATCAATGCATTATACTCGGCCACATTATTAGAGCATGGTTTGGTCAATGAGTATGCTCTAGGTAAGACATGCTTTTCCAGAGAAACTAAAACGACCCTCACTCCTGAGGAGATTTTAGAACATCCGGGTGCGCTCGCCACGTTGGTTGCGTGGGAAGCCCCATCGAAGTACAACTACCACACTTGTTGATGTGAGGTGGTATTAACTTCGTGAGTTTCATCTGGCAGATCATCGTATAATTCGACTACATCCTTCGTAGGGTTTTCCGCCAGAAGATCGCAAATAGCTCGTCCTTTAACTGATTTTTGTTGCTTGAAGTACAAGTCATATTGTTATAAGAGTAAAGCCCATCTGGCTAAACACCAATTCATGGAGGCCGGCTGGGTCATGAATACGCGGATTGGGTTTATGTTAGAAATGACATAAATTGTCTGTCCAACTAAATAATGTCGTATTTTCTGGATTGCAAATACCAAGGCAAGGCATTCCTTCTCGATCATCGGATAATGAGATTCAGCTCCTATCAGTGTGCGACTCAGATAATATACCGCTTGTTCGTGACCGTTATCGTCGTCTTGTGCAAGTAATGCACTTAACGAATGGCTCGTCGCTTTGACATAAATCAAAAACGGTCTGCCCGATTTCGGTGCAACGAGAATAGGTGGGTTCGCTAGATATGTTTTAATATCTTCGAACGCCTTTTGGCATGCTTCATCCTAAATGAACAACACGCCTTTCTTCGTGAGTTTAGAGAACGGTTGACATTTTCCGGACAGATTTGATATAAACCGACGGATATATGCCAATCGACCTTGCAATCCTCTGAGTTCTTTAAGATTTCTCAGAGGCTGTAGCTCATGTATCGCCTTCACCTTATTAGAATCGATATGAATACCTTTTGTGGTGACGATGAATCCAAGAAATTTACCGCTCGACATTCCAAGGAAAGATTTAGTCGGGTTCATTTTTAACTGATGACTCCTCATAAGATCGAACATCGTCTTCAAATCTTTAATGTGGTCATTTTTATCACGGCTCTTAACGACCAGGTCATCAACGTAGCATTCGACGGTCTTCCGAAGGTGCTTTTGAAAGATCTTCGTCATTGCTCGTTGGTACGTAGCACCAGCGTTCTTCAACCCGAAAGGCATAACAATATAACAAAAGACACCAAGGGGTGTTCTGAATGCTGTATGCTTTTTATCGTTCGGATGCATTTTGATCTGATTATACCCCGAAAATCCATCCATAAATGACATTCTCTCATACCCGCATGTGTTGTCAATGATGACATCCGTAATTGGTAATGGGAAGTCGTCTTTAGGACAGGCGGTATTCAGATCTCTGAAGTCAATACAAATTCTGATTTTCCCATTCTTTTTAAAAACTGGAACAATATTAGCCAACCAATCAGGGTGTTGTTCTTCTCTAACAAAACCTGAATCGATCAATTTTTAACTTCAGCTTCTATTGCCTCCATAATCTGCGGACGAAACCGTCTTTGTTGTTGCTTGACAGGTTTAGCATCCGATTTTATATTAAGGCTGTGCATTGCTACATTTGGATCAAGTCCCGGTATATCTTCGTAGTTCCAAGTGAAAACATCGATATACTCTTTAACGAGGGCGATTAGTTCCTCTCTTTCATCCGATGGAAGATCACCGCTGATAAATATAGGTTTCGGGTTAGCTTCGTCACCCATATTAACTTGGACTACTTTATCCTCAGTAGGAGGTTCTCTTTGCTCAAATCGATCGCCGTATTGGATATTTATGTAATGCATCCAGGGATCTTCCCAAATAGGCAACTGATCGTCTTCTTCGGTTGTGGAAGGATCAACTGTCGCCATGTTCGACATTAGGGCTTTGAATCTCTCTCCAATGCTCACGTCAGAGTCCCAGATTGAAGTATCGGATGAATGCCCACTCTCATTTCTTAGTTGGCTAATGATCTACTGGTAATATTCGTCATCAGATGACGAAGCATAACCTAGACCTCTTTTATGACTGTAATAATTATCCGGTTTTCCTTTTGGTACGTAAGTAGGACGGGGTGGAACCCTGACACCTTGACCAAAATGAAGACCTTCACCGAGCGAGAGGTCATAGCCTTGCCTCCTCATGTAACCATTTGCTTGTGAACTATACCGAGAGAAATGTCGCCCATGCTCTTCATCATCTGAGTTGGTGTCCAAGAAAAGATCGGGAGTTAGGGATGGATCCTCTTTTCCAAAGATTATTTCTTTTTCACCCCCTGTCTTTGCGGGTAGGATCACAGTTATTCCGACTGAATTTTGCAGATATTTCGTCGTCGTGCAAGACGAGCGAAGTGGCATGTCTAGACTAGGATCTTCATACAATTCCTGCATTACATCATTGAGACAATGCGAGTACTCTAAATCATCCTTTATTATTTCATCGGCAAGTTGTCAGTTACAACTTTCATCCGACGATTCACCATCGTCAAGATCGATTACAAGAGGTTTAATGTCATTTAGTACAAGACCTTCACCATAATCGAGTCCGGCTTCGGTATCAGCTTCCCCTCCGCTGTCCGTACCGTGTACCGATGGTTCAGTATCGGATTCGGCACCATAAAGAAGGGAGTCAGTAAAGTAATTTTCTAACCCCTTGAATGGTTGCTTATCCGCGACCACCGTTTTGACTTCATCGCTAGTGTCCACATACTTTAGACACTGATGGAGGGTAGAGGGAACTATAAGATTACTATGGATCCATGGGCGACCCAACAGTAAATTATAGGAAGTCTCCGCATCAATCACATAGCAGATGACTTCAGACTTCAAGTCTCCGAGTTGACACTTCACCCGGATTTTTTCCAACGGTCTTGACCCACTAGTATTGAATCCATAGATGACAGTTCCCGTGGAGGCTAACTTGCTGGCGGGAATTCCAAGGTGGTACATCAACCGAAGTGGCATGATGCTAACAGCGGAACCCGGATCGACTTGAATCCGGTTAACAACGCTCGAACCGATATATCCAGTAAAATATAACGGTCTATCATGCTTCGAATTCCTGACTTGCATATCTTCTTTTATGAAAGCAATGCAAGGAAATTTGGTGGCTGCCAGATTGCAATGCTGAACTGATGACTCTGGCTCTTCAGGAGTTGGCTTGATTTGAGTGAGGAATACTTCAGAATCGGCCAAGGCTTCTTGTAAGGCTTCTCTGGTCTCTTTTGAGAGGCGTAATAACTCGTATAGCGTGATCCTTGCTGGGATATTAGCCAACTGAGTCATGACATCGAAGCGGTATGGAGTATTCGAGCTTTCCGATTTGTCTCGTCCAATCGGTCGATTAAAACGGGGCTGTCTCGAAAGTTGAACCTCTTTGGGTTGAGGTTCCTTCTCTTTTTGTTTAGCAACTTTCTGAGGTTTCTCAGTTGCTAAGGGTAGGGTTGTAACCACCCCCAGCTCTTTCAAAGTCTTGGTGGGTACAGCTTTCTCTACCCCCTGCTCGGCTAATTGCTCGGATGCGCTTGGGTAGTTGAAACTGTATTCGTTTCCACTTCTAGTAGCGAAAACTTCCTGCTCTTCTTTAGAAAGAGGTAAAGCTAGAATCTCTTCATCGTTCTTCTCAGGAATCGTCGAGGCTCCGTAACAGGACTTCTCTTTTCCCTTGCCTTTTAATTTCTTCTTCGACGTGGATATCGTCCATTGTTCATCTTCAAGCAAATCCAGATGAACCCAAAGGATTTCGCCGTTAGGGGTCGTGTGTGACATAAGTCCATTTTGACGCTGTCCATGAGGGTCATCGTTGATGGTTTGCATCTTGACCTTCGATACTGGCTCGGCTTGAAACCAGGACAAAGGAACCGATCCGAAGCTAATAGAGACCACGTTTGCGCCTACTTTCTTCTCCTTTGGTTTTGGCGTCACGATGCCAGCATCGATTAAGGTTTGTATTTTGTCTTTCAAGATATAACACGCCTTAGTGGGATGGTGGACCCTTCTGTGATATGCACAATACTTTGGGTCATTAGTTTTCTTCGCTTCTTCTTGGTTTGTAACTGGCGGAAGCTTGATCTTATTGTTATCTAGCAAATATTTGAAGATAACTGGAACTTCATCATCCTTGAAAGAGTACTCCTTCGGGAATCTGGGCTCAGAGGTCTTAAACTGCTTCGCAGGCTGTTGATTCTGATTTGGTGCCAATTGAAAGGATGACTGCTGTGGTTGTTGCTGCTGCGGCTGTTATGACGTTTGATGCGCGTCAACAGCAGCCCCAGACCCTCTTTCTCTGTCTCGAGAGTTAAAGTTCTGTTTTTGAGGATTATCTTGTGGCAGTCCTCTCTCCAACTTCTTCCTATTGAGAAAGCGTTCAGCTTGTTCGCCTCTCACTTTCAACTCCTTCCAAGTTTTAGAAGGCACAAACCCCATGACTTCTAACACATCTAGCGATAAGTTATTGTGATATGTCTGTAGGATAAACTCTTCTGTGAGCGGATCTCGGTAGTTTACCGCTTTATTCCGGAACCGCTTGACAAAAACATCAACCAACTCCCCATTCTTCTGCTTCTCGTCCAACAAGGTGCCAATAGAGACCTCCGCGTCGTCGTCGAAGAAATTGGTTAGGAATAATCCTTCCATATCCTCCCAGCTAGTGATACTCCTAGTTTTAAGGCGTCGGTACTATAGGCGCATAAAACTGCTTATAGGTCCCTTAACACAGCTCGACATAGTGATTCGACAAAACCAACGAACCATCGGGCGATATATCCAAGCATGATCGTTAGACCACAACACCAAAGCAAGTGAGACGCAACGAAGCGGATTAACGAGGCGACAAGGTTAACGAACCGTATGCAAACAACGGAATACATCCAATCGCGTGCCCAATCAAGCTAACGGGTCGATGAATCAATAAGTCATCCAACCGTAGGGTCAACCACATCAATCAAGATCAGGATCGGACTCGAACGAATCAAGATCAAATCAAGATCGGATCCGGACTCAAACTCAAACACCAAGGCGGATTTACTGTCAAATCAAGATCCGGAATGCCAAATCAGAGTTCGGATAAACCGTAAAACCGAAAAATGACAAAACGGCAAACACCTGGAG
>BQKN01055749.1:0-24279 GCA_022839385.1 Asparagus kiusianus
GGGGGTGTCCCGGCCTTGGCCGAGACACCCCTATGGGGGTGTCCCGGCCTTGGCCAGGACACCCCTAGGGGGGTGTCTCTCCCCTTAGGGTGTCCATATGACCCCTAGGTTCTCTCTTATGGCTATAAATAGCCCCCTTAGCCCTCCATTTAGAGGGGCTCTTGATTTTGCTCTGATTTAGCCTTGGTTTTGGGAGAAGAATTTCCGGTCTTGGGATTATCCTCAAGATCTGAAATTTCGAAGCTTAGAGCGGCGAAGCCCTGCCGGATCGAGGAGTCTCCATCGTCATTCACCCCCTTTCCTTAGTGTTGCTCCTTAGCGGTGACACTAAGAAGAGCTATTATCTCGTTTTAGCCGAGATATACGCTTATAACCTCTAGATCTTGCGCGGATCGACGAGGTTCTGCTTCTATATCCCACGCGGATAGACGAAGCTCTGCCGGATTTTCCCAGAAGGATCTTGAAGAGTCGGCGGTCCACGGACATCGACGTCCCCGTCACAGGCCAACAACCCACGCAAGCGAGACCGTACCAAACCGGGCTCTCGTGTTTATTTTCGTTTAAGTTGTACCCCTTTGTTTTCATTTTATACTGTTGTAACGATCGAAGTTGTAACAGATCTCGAAAAAGAGAACATCAATGAAAACAGCAACTTTTACCGGAAACAGCAGGCATCTCCCGTCCTAGGATAGCGAGGCGATTCCTTAAGGTCGAGGCAGTGGCGAGAAACTCGTTACGTGGTGGTGCATCTAGTCCCAGCACCCCGGGATGCAATCCGGTGATATGACTCCTGCTCGAGCCAGGAGCTGCCTGATGTGTGACGTAGCCGCAATGGACGCTCTCATGATCCTCCGTCAAGCGCCACGACATCTCCCGTGTCACAGCCTGACGCCTGAGCTCAGTCAATGAGCGATGCCGAGGAATCTCCGGCAAGTATAGGAAGCCACTGCCGGTCTTGTGGAGCCACTGCTCAGCGTCAATGAATACGGCTTCTGGGTCATCGATAGAATCACCAAACAGGAAGTCGCTCTTCCGAAGAGGCTGAGTAGAGCTAGCATCCTTCACAAAAGGCGCATCTGTGATCAGCTGACGAATAGCTCGATGACTACCTTCCCTCACCACCTGGGCAACCTCAGTCAATGTGCCCGAAGCAAACTGAGGAGTAGCTGGAATAGGAGAAGGATCGTCGGAGGTCGAGTAATACTCGCCACGATGCCCACAGACTGCGTGGGACGAGAATGATCCAGAAGGGTACCCCACTGCAAAAAGACAGTTAAACACTGGTTAGCCTCAATTATAAAAGGAAATTGAACTCACCTTACAAATAGTTAAGGTAGAGTCATTGCCTTATAAAGGGTGAGACGATTTGGCCACATTGTGCAATTACAACACAGGGTATGTCGACAACATATCCCTGCCTTATAAAGCGCAATGTAGCGTCAAATCGCCCCCTTTAATTTTGAGATATGGTTTTGACCAAGCAAAACATATCTTTGAAGCGTCGATCCTCACCAACGAGAATCAAGGCTCTTCCCGATTGCCTCGCCAAGGAGAACAACGTGGGGTAAAAATGGACCAATTTGCAAATTTTCAAGAAAAAAGGGGTTAATTTGCAAAATTCCCAAATATGCCGAAAGTGTCGATCCTCACCAACGAGAATCAAGGCTCTTCCCGATTGCCTCGCCAAGGAGAACAACGTGGGGTAAAAAAAGGACCAGTTTGTAAATTTACAAGAAAATAGGGACTAATTTGTAAATTTCCAAATACTGCCAAAAATAGCTCACCAGCATAGGAGGGAGGCGCGCCATCAGCCGACATAGCAGGGGAACGACCTCTCGAAGCACGCGACATGTCAAGCTGCAGAATAAGTTAAAAGAGGTCAGATCTAAAAGAAAAAAAGATTACTTTTTTATCAGATCTACCCCCCTTGAAAGATTAACTCGAGGCATCAAATCACACCCTCAACCCTCACATGCGATCCCACAAATGCATAAATTGAACTGAGCATGAAAAAGATCATAATTATGGAGGATTTACCTGAAGAAAGGCTCGAGATCCAACAAAGATAAAGCCTTTTAGGAAACTTTCACCACGTGCTCGAGGGGCCTGAGAGGGATTTTAAAAATCAGTTCTTCGAGGGATTTCTCAGTCAAAGATCCAAAGGAAGACTAGATCTAAGACAACTATCGAGGTTCGAGGGAGAAAGAGTGCTCGAGGGAAAAGAAAAAAATCAAAAAAAAAAAAACAAGGGGGGGGGGGGGTTCGGCCGACCCTAGGGAAAGAAAAGAAAAGAAAGAGAAAAGAAAAAGACCCCTCTTTTTATAGTGGACCAAGTTGAACCGGACCGGACCAAGTTGAACCGAACCGGAGCAGTCCAAATCAGTTCAAAAGAGACTGAATCGATCATCAAAACGACTTCAAATCAACTGAGGGCCTCATCCTTGGTTTATTCCTGTCTCTCCCTCACATTCGGAAGGAGCGGAAGAATTTTTTTGAGCCAAATTACTGCCTTTTTTGGCTCATTTTCAAGCCGGTTCAGCTCATTTTGAATACGGAAATACTCCAATAAGGTATACGAGTATAAACTATTCCCCATTTTTATTGAGAAGTTCCTGGAGAATATTTTTCTGAAAATATTCTTAAGGATAACTCAATAACACGACGCCGGACAACGCGTCGCAAATAAAGGCTCAACGCCAACAATCGAGGATTAGTTGTATGCCGAACCAACAAACACGAGCTAAAGATTGGAAAATCAGGAATCGACTTCAAGTTCAAATTCTGACAACGGTCAGACAATAAATGCAGCACCGGAGTCCTTACAAGCATTCGACAAAGCACCGAATAGCCTGAAGGAGTGAAGGAATACAGAACGAAAGTCGTTCCAGGTCCCGTTACACCGACAAAGGGTAGGGGCAATCATATCCAAAGTATTCCAGACTCTTCTATAAAAGAATGAGGCTGGAACACTTTGGAGTGGGTATCTGTAGGCGTATAAAATTGCCTATAAGTCCCTTAGCTTAGCTCGGCACGATGATTCGACAAATCCACGGACGTTCGAGCAACGAAGCGAACTAACGAGGCTACGAAGCCAACGAACGGCACGCAAGCAACGGAATACGTTCGCGTGCGGAACCAAACCAACGGTTCGGAAAGTTAACGAGTCGTCCAACAACAAAACGGACTTGAACTCAAACACCGAAGCGGATCTACTACCAAATGAAGATTCGGGCAATCGAATCAAGACCCGAACAAATCAACGGACGTTCGAGATGACAAAGCACATAAGCGACGGAATACGTTCGCACGTGGAATCAAACCAACGTTTCGGGGAATCACCGAGTCATCTAAACAAGAGCGAACTCGGTGATATAACGATCGAATCAAGATCAATCCCGGACTCGAACACAGAAACGGATTAACTGCCATATTTGGAATCAAGTCAATGAGTCGATTCCAGAAACCGAATCAAATCCGAACGACGGAGAACCGGAAACACCCGAAAACGACGAAACGAACCAACACCCGGGATCTCGGCCAAGGCCGAGCCACCCCAGGGTGGCTCGGCCTGGGTGGCTCGGCCATGGCCGAGCCACCTAGGGGTGGCTAGGCTCAGAACTGTGCATATGCACAGTTCTGAGTGCCTATAAACAGGCCAGGTGTTTGTTCATTTGGGAGGACTTTTTTCTGAAACTTCTGAAGAGCCGAAACTCTGCCGGATTGCGACCTCAACTCGGATTGTGAAGGCTTGAAGACTTGGATTCCCAGATCTACGTTATTCTACTCCGGATCTAAGCTTGGTTCTTAGATCCTAAGATTTGAGCGAGCGTTTCCTTGTCGAAACGATCCCTCACGGCTATTATCTCCTTGGTGAGATAATACCCGTCATACCACGTAGATCTGTTCGGATCGAGATTGTGCGGTGGTCCACGGTAATCAACCCCGGCACAGGCAAACAACCCACAAAGCGAGTGACCGCAAAACAGGAGCTCGCGATCTGTTCGACAAAAGAGAAAAATTGTAATTTTGATTTCTTTGTTTTATTTTGATTTTCATTGTAAACCGGATCTTATAAAAAGACCGGATCTTTCTGTAACACATAAAGTTGTTCTTTAAGATAGCAATGACGTCATCAATGAAGAAAGCAACGATTTTTCCCGCGAACAGCGATGAGTTTTGATGCTCGTGATTTGAACAAGATTTTGAAGACTTAGTGTCTTGCTGGGGAAGATTGCGATTTGAGCAATTTTGAGGACCTATCATCCTATTGACAAGGATTGATAAGTTGATTGTCAGAGGTGTATTGTTAACGTGACAAATTAGGAGTGATGCAAGCTGCATTCATACTCTGTGGGGGTGATGATCGTCAGAAGTGTAATGTTAACTCGACGATATGAAAGATTCGTTACTCTTAATACAATGGATTCCAAGTAACCAACCCCCAGTCTTAATTAAGGCTTGCCAGGGGAATAAAAAGAGGTAGACAAGGCACATCACCTAGTAAGGCACTATCCATGAAGTCGGAATAGAGGCACATCACCAGGTAGGCTATTATCTGATGAGTTTGACCATCAGAGGTAACGTGTTAACGTGATAGTTTTGTGGACCTGCCATCCTTTTGAAGCGGATTGGCAAGAGAATTTAGAGGGAATGAACTATCAGAGGTAATCATTAACGTGATAGTTTTGATAGACCCGCCATCCTACTCGAAGAGGATTGGTGGGGGAATCTGGAGAAAACAGACTATCAGAGGTGATCATTAACGTGATAGTTTTAGTAGACCTGCCATCCTATTGAAGCGGATTGACAAGTTGATGGACTATCAGAGGTAAATGTGAACGTGATATTTTTGTGGACCTGCCATCCTATTGAAGCGGATTGACAAGTTGATGGACTATCAGAGGTAAATGTTAACGTGATAGTTTTGATAGACCTGCCATCCTATTGAAGCGGATTGACAAGTTGATGGACACGACAGTTCTGGTAGATTTTATGATTGACAGAGGTATTTTATTGTACGTGACAACTCAAAAAACTTATTATTCATAATCCAATGAACTACAAATAAACCAACCCCCATTCTTGAACAAGTGTAGGGGGAAAAGGATTAGACATGGCACATCGCCTAATGGGCCACTATCTAACGAGTTTGACTATCAGAGGTAGTTGTTAACGTGATAGTTATTGGACCTGACATCCTAATGAAGTGGATTAGCTTCAGTGGCCGTAGTATCTTCCGATTCTGACTGGGAAGAGTGAGCTTGGCTTGATTGCTCAGGAGAAGATTGGGCTTGGTCCGATTGCTCGGGCTGATCCTGCCTACTTTGTTCTTCAGCTTTGATCCTGACAATAATCTTTTGAGCCTGTTCACCTTGAGAGATCAGTTGTCTCCAGAAACGGCATTCTGCAACCCCTATTCGAGCTAGGATGTTGGTCTGCAGGTTGTGTCGGCAGGTCTCTACTAAGGTAGACTGTGTCATACCCGACGAACACCGGAGAGCCATGGTTCGAAACCTCTTGACGAAGGCTTTGACGGACTCCCTCTTCTTCTGCTTAGTGGCAAGAAGAATATGGATGGAGACTTCTGTATCCTCTTCAAAGAATCTTGATAGGAAGAGTCTCTCTAAATCTGCCCACTTTTGGATACATCCTGCAGGCAGTTTTCTGAACCATTCAAAGGAAACTCCCTTGAGGGTGCCAATGAATAATCGAGCCAGAATGGCATCGTTTGATATCACATTCCCAGTCTGTGACTTGAAATGATAGATATGTTGGTTCGGTGATCCCGCGCCATCAAAAGTTTATAGCGTCGGGACCTCAAATTTTGGAGGATAAGGGGCTGCATCCCATTCAGCAGGATAGGGTCTGACAACTCCCTCGTCTTGGAGCTCGCTTCTGTTAGCGATAATATTGAGGCGGGCTTCCAATTCCTCGATTTTAGCCGACTGAGGATTTTGCTCATTCTCAGTCTCTCTTCCTTCATCAGAGGAAGATTCGAGGTTGTGGGCTTCTTGGTCGGAAGCCGTGTCATCAACCATGTTTCCCTTCCCTTTGCTTGTGTGAGGTTGGGACGAAGATGTTCTTCCCCTTTGGGAAGATTCTTGCCTGAGTGGCGAATCTGTCTTCTGAGATTTGGCCTTGTCTGCAACGAGTTGAGTCAACAGGGCCAGGAGTTCATTGATGGCCTCTTGCTGAGATTTGAGCATGGCCTCTTGCTCATCAAGTCTCTTTGCGAGATCTTCATGATTTCCCGTCATATAAGCGGAGCTATCATGTTCAGCAAAAGAGCTTGATGATTGGGACTCTGCAATGGCTGAGTGTTCATCATCGGAATTGATTCCTCTAGCTAAACTCTGATAGTTAACAGAGGGAATGGCTCCTGTTCGCGTCCGAGTGCGTTGGTAGATTCCTTCAAACTCGTTAGCGATTTCTCTGACGGTCGGTGAACGACTTGTCTCAGAGCCATCGGAACTAGGGCCTGAGGCTTTCCCTCTCCCGATCACATTGATAGTGACCCTAGGATATTCGGTCTCTGGAGACTTCTTCTTGTGAGAACGTCGTTGTTGGTTGAGCAAAGCAACGTTCATAAATTGGTCGAACACCAATGGTTTGGCCGCATGTGAGCAGCATTGACATCCGGAGAGGACCGTAGGAATCAGTCGTTCACACTGGAATGAACGAATGACTTGTTGCATCGGTCTTTCTCTCAATATGAACTCTCTCAAGTCTGTTGTAAAGACTCGAGAATTTCTCACTAATTGTGAGGTTTCAATTGGAACCCCCAGTCCATGATTGGATAGGACTGGCTCTTGATGAACATGGACCTGGTTAAGATGCCTTGAATCCATAAACTTTTTATATCCGCCCCTCAACCTAGTCGCGCTACGCAGACTATTCGGGGCAGCGCCCCGAAGCTCCACGGCATACACCAGGTGCGGTATTGGATTTTGAACTTGGGACGCGAAGGTCGCGTTTGGCATTTGATACGCGAAGGTCGCGTTTGGCACTTGAGACGCGAAGGTCGCGTTTGGCACTTGAAACGCGAAGGTCGCGTTTTGGTCTGGCGACATGAGGGTCGCGTTCTTCATTGTCGACGCGAGGGTCGTGTTCTTCATTGTCGACGCGAGGGTCGTGTTTTGACTGGACAACGCGAAGTTGAAGTTCGCGTTCAACGTAGACTTGAGGTCCGCGTTTTGGCTGTAAAACGCGCCATTGAGGTCCGCGTTCAGTCTGGTTCTCGTGAAGCTCATGTTTGGGCTCATAAATGCGAGGCTTGTGTTCTAAAGTAGAATCACGAAGTTCAGGGTCGCGTTTAGGCTCACGAACGCGAAGCTCGCGTTGGTTGGAGGATCGATTTTCTCGAAGTTGTGCTCGTCGCTGAAACCTTCTTCTTCGACGAGCAGCGTTCTTCTTGGCTTGTTTCAAAGCCTTAGCAGCAACGTCATTGACGTTTATGGAGCTCGTCTCCTCCATAGGCCGTTTATGGCCTGTGGCATATTGTGCGGACGCGGAGGTGGGATATTCAACTCGCTGCGCGAGTTCAGCAGAAGCCGAGCCCGCTCCTGAAGCAGAGGGGCTGTTCAATGATTTTTGGCCAAAGGAGAGGACTTTCTTTGGCGTTTTATCAGCAGATTTGACCTCCTTGGAGATCTTGACATCACGCCTAGCCTTAGGGCTAAGCGATCCAGAGGAGAGGGCTTCCTCGTATTTTGCTTGGTCGAACTCCACGACGAGAGTTTCAACAGTAGTTCCCATAAGATGGACGTCGGACTGCGCCACCACTTCTTCGTCAGAAAAGCTAGTCCCCAGCGGAGTCGCCATCTTTTGTTTGTTGGAAAAAATCGTAAAGAAGAGAATAAAGAAAATTTGACTTTGATTCCTTTGATCTCGTTTACAACTTGATTACAAAAGAGAAGAAAACGAATCTGGTTTTCTCCTTTGTTTAAAACTGGGTTCTTCTTGGTAGCGATGGAGTGCCTCCCTCGAATGCTCGCGTCGAGTTTGCTCTCCGTTGACGATCCGACGTTTTGATTCACTGGAACGATGTCTTCTCCTCACGATTTGACATTGTGGAGAACTTGCATGGCAAGTTTGAAACTCTTGATGAGTTGATAACTCTGAACGAGTTGGAAACTCTGTAAAAGAGTTGTTTTGAACCGAAAGTCCGGTTAATAAGCCAAGGATCAAAGCCTCTTGATCTCGGTTGCTGAAGAATGCTTCCAGATCCGATGATTGAAGAAGCTCTTGTTGCCGATCTCTGGATCCGAGAATGCTCCAAAGCTCCTGTGGCTCGCCTAGAAACTCCAACCGACCGAACCCTTAACTCAGTTGAGTTTACCCCTATTTATAGGGGATTAGGGGGGTGTAACCGCCCCTTAAATCTCTCCTAAGTAGGGTGTAACTGACCCCTTAATCCGCTCCCAAGTGGGGCGGAAATCCCTCAGATCGTGGGGAAAACGGTTCCTGCAACCGTTCAACTCGTGCTTGAACGAGTCAAACGTCCACCTTGGCGTTCAGGACCCTAACCTCACGTCTTAGAATCGAGACGTGAGGTTGGGTGTTGGCTGAACACCAATGAACGCGAGGGTCGCTCGCGTTTGACTTGTTGTAGCTTGGAAACGCGTGGGTCGATGTTTGGTTGAATCCCACGTACGCGAGGGTCGCTCGTGTTTAGCTTGTTGTAACGCGGGTTCGACCCTAGTGTTTTGATGTTGTAACGCGGGTTCGACCCTGGCGTTTTACTGTTGACACACGGGGATGACCTCCGCGTTTTGGTGTTGATACACGGGGAGGACCTCCGCATCTTGCCTTGAAGAGATTATCACCAAGTAATCTCTTTTGTCATAGCGTTGCAAAGATCATTATCTTGTAATCTTCATCTTGGCTCCTTGAGAATATGAGAGTCGTCAGATTGTAACTCCCGATGTTGATTGTGAAAGCCGTTGATTAGAGCTTTCATCAGTTGTCGTGAAGGTCGTCAGATTGTAACCTTCAGCGATCTATGTAAAAGTCTTCAAATTGTAGCCTTCTGGAAGTCGTCAGATTGTAACTTCCATCATCGGTATTTGATGGGGGATAAGCTATCTATTGTGATTTTTAGACAGCCTACAATGTCCATTTTTTTAGATCTACATGACACATTTTATTAGATTGAACTTTCAAAATATCTTCTATTGAATGTTTGACATGTAAGCAACTTCCTTGATAAATATTATCTCTCAGCACCACCTTAGCTTCTAGACATAAGTATCCTGTCCATTTCGATGCCAAAACCTATCATGCATGCGCTTCATGATTTGCTTACATATTATCTCCACCAAAAATAATATTCATGGCATTCGTACCTTTCTTATCCAACTGTTGGTCGACTCAACATAATATTAAGTAACA
This sequence comes from Asparagus kiusianus, assembly GCA_022839385.1. NCBI lineage: Eukaryota > Viridiplantae > Streptophyta > Magnoliopsida > Asparagales > Asparagaceae > Asparagus > Asparagus kiusianus. The sequence continues at coordinate 9,391 of BQKN01055749.1, forward strand.
TGGCCATACCTCAACATTACATGAAAAAAAATTATAAGTTTGGCAACAAAACTAAAACCTTACAACTAATATGTAACCGTAATAACTAAACTATAACCCTAACATATAAGCTGTAACATTAACAACTAATACATAAATTTAATAACAAAATTGTAACTTTAACAAATAATGTATAGCCTTAACAACTAATATGTAAACTTAACAATAAAGACTACAAGCTTAACAACTTACATATTAAATTAATAACTAAAACTGTAACATTAACAACTAAAATGTAAGCTTAACAACTAAACTATAACCTTAATAACTAAGACCTAACCTTGAAAGCTAAGCAACAAACTTGATAATAAACTGAAATAAGAAATAGTATGTCTTATACTAGGGAAATAAGTATTTACCCATATTCTAGGAAATAATTAATTGCAGTAACACAAGTTATTTGATCTATCAAAGACAATTCTTTCATGTAATCACCCCATTCAGATATTATAAACTTATAAGTTGTGGATTGCAAAAGGTCACCCAATATTTGAGCGTAACTTGCTTTATACTATTTTTTTAAATTCTCGACTAGAAGGAGGACACACCTAGAATCTAGCACATTTGGAAAGAATTCTTTGACCGCTACTCTAATACTCTTATTGACATAAAAAATAATGACTATTTGATGTGGGGTATTGTAAGGATTTTCCTTATCATATAATACAGACCACACTTCTTGGAAGAGCTACTTCTAATTTTCCTAGTTCTCCTGGTCGCGTATACAATAAGCAAGATGAAATATTCCTTGGTTTGTGTCATATTTTATGGCACTAAGTGATATACCTTTATAATAATCTTCAAGATATGTCCCTTCCAAGAACAAAAGAAGCCTATATCCAGCTATGGACCCTTGAATACATGCATCATAAATTATAAACAAATGTCTAAACATGCTGTCAACCTCATCAATTACAATATATCTTTTTGAATTTGTAGCTTTAACCATGGTTTCATACCTATATAAATATAACAAGTAATCATTAATATTAATTACTAAACAGTAACCTTAGCATATAAGCGGTGAGGTTGATAGGTAAACATTAACCTTAACATCTAAATCGTAACATTAACAAATAATCTGTAAACTTAATAAATAAATATGGCCTTAAACTAATAGGTAAACATAACAACTAAGGAGTAACCCTAACAGCTAAGCTGTAATATTAACAAATAAGGAGTAACCTTACCAACTAAGGAGCAAACTTAATAACTAATTGTAGGCTGTCTAAAAATCACAATAGATAGCTGATCCCTATCAAGTTTCAATGAAGGGAGTTACAATCCGACGACTTCCATATCTCAATAATGAAAGTTACAATTAGATGACTTTCATCAACAAATGAAAATTGTAAATGTAGGACTTTTTACATAGATCGAGAAGAGTTACAATTCAATGATATTTCCGACAACTAATAAAAAGTCTATTCAGTAGTCTTCACAATTAACTGTGAGAGTTATAATCTGACGAATTCCACACCCCACAACAGCTAAAGTAAAGATTACTGAATAATCATCCTTGCAACGCTCTACAGAAGAGGTTACAAGTCAAGTAGTCTTTTCTAAACGCGGAATTCATCTTTGCGTTTTGATTCTTGAAACGTAGGCGACCCCTACGTTTCCAATCCTCAGAAAACAAAATACGGGCGGCCATTACATTTTTCAACATCCAGCAGATATCTAACTTTACGTCTCCAGTCTAAGACGCGGAGTTAAGGTCTGAAACGCTGATTTGGTCGTTTGACTCATTCAAACATGAGTCGAACGGTTTCAAAACCGTTTTTCCCACGATTTGAGAAAATCACGCCCACTTAGGAGCGGATTAAGGGGGCAGTTACAACCCCTTATCCTCCTATAAAACCTCAACAAACTTAACAGAGAAGAATGTTTGGTTTTAGGAGATTAGTGGGTGAAGAAGAGATTGGATTTCTGATAGAGAGAGCGTCAGCTGATTCTTCTTGGATTGTCGGCAACAGGAAGATCTGATCATGGAATATCTTTCAGCAACAAACAAATCCACTTGGCTATTAACCGAATTTTTCGTTCAAACAACTCTTTTCATAGAGTTTCAACTCATTCTGAGTTTTTAAACTCGTTAAGAGTTCTCCATCAAACTTTCCACACAAGTTAATTGTTCCCACGAGATAAGACGGTCGGATCGTCAATAGAGAGCAAATTCAGCACGAACATTCGAAGGAAGCACTCCATCGCTACTGTGAAGAATCCAGAATTAAACAAAGGGGAGAATCTAGATCATTCTCCTCTCTTTTGTAATCGGAATCCAAATTGTAATTAAGATCGAGAGAATACAAGTCAATTTTCTTTTATTCTTTTTACTACAAATTTTCCACCAAACAAAAGATGGCGACTGTGCTGGGGACTAGCTTCTCTGATGAAGAGATGGTGGCGTAATCCGATGTTCATCTTGTTGGAATGACTGTCGAAACTCTCATCGTGGAGTTTGACCAAGACAAGTACTAGGAAGCTCTTTCCTCTGGATCGCTTAGCCCCAATGCTAGACACAACATCCTCAAGATCTCCAAAGAGATTAAAAATGTTACTGAAATATCAAAGAAAATCCTTTCCTTTGGCCAAGATTCATCAAACAGCCCCTCCGCTGATGGACTGGGCTCCGCCTCTGCTAAACTTGTTCAACAAGTTGAAAACTCCACACCCCCGCCAACATGGTGTGTAATAGGTCATAAAAGGCCTATGATGGAGGAAAGTCTGATCAACACCGACAACATTGCTGCTAAGGCATTGAAGCAAGCCAAGAAGAATGCCGCTCGACGAAGAAGAAGATTCATACGGCGAGCACACATGTGAAACAACCGATATCTTACCCAACGCGAAGATCGTGTTCTTGAGTCTCCGCCCGAGTGCTACGTCTCTAACTCTGAACGCACACTTCGTGGTAACGAGCCTAATTATGAACCTCATGTAATCCAACTTAAACGCGACCCCCAGTGGTGCGTTGTTCAATCCAGACGCACACCTCAGGGGTGCGTCTCCAAAGAAAAATGGAACTCTCATGAGTGCGTTATAAAACCAGAGCGTACACCCCAGGAGTGGATTTTTAAAAAAGAATACACATCTCAGGAGTGCGTATTCAAAAGTGAACGCCCACCTCAGCAATGCATCTCAAAGTCAAAACGTGACTCCTAAAAGCATGTTCAATCAACTAAACGCATATTTCAGAAGTGCGTTCAACCAAAACATGACCCTTAGGGGTCTGTTTCATCCACCAGACGCATACCCCAGGGGTGCGTCCAAATAAAACATAACCCTCAGGGGTCTGTTTCATCAACCAGACGCACACCCCAGAGGTGCGTCTAAATAAAACACGACCCTCAGGGGTCTGTTTTATCAACTAAACGCGGGCCTCGGCCTAGTGTTTATAAATCTAAACACGACCCTCACATTTCTTCTGAAGAACACGACGTGGTCCGTCAGGTTCAAGAAGGTTGACATGGATTCAAAGTTCATGCCCGACAAGAACCAGTCCTACCCACTCAAGGGAAAGGGGTTCGATATCCGTCCTCACACTCAATAAGAGATTCTTTCCAAGTCTCTGACTTGCATGAATTGATGTCGAGAGGGAGACTGACATAGCCAATAGCTCATTCATGCTAATGTGAGCGGCTTATTTCTGCAGTCCTCTCGGAATACCACTGTTGCACATCCGCGCCTCGGTAATTAGTATTTGACCAATTAACAAACATCGCCAGGCCTGGCAAGTGACAACGTCATCATAAGAAGACGATTTCTAAAATTGAAAACCATGAAGTCATTATTAACGTGATTGGCAGAAGGAAGGCTTCAGCTCCTAGTTCTGACGAGTTGAAAAGAAGTCATTCCCCGTCTGTCCGAGGAATTTGTGATGAGTTTGAAGGAATATATTGGCGCACTCGGACCCGTACAGGAGCTATCTGCTCAGTTAACTATTAAAAGTTGGCCAAGGGGATCACTTCAGATGATGAACATTCAGTAATTGCTGAATCTCAATCCTCAAGCTCTTTCGTGTTACGAGAGGCTCCCGTTTAATGACTAGAGACCCCGACAACTTAGCAAAGAGAGTCGATGAACATCATGCCATGCTCCAGGCACAGCAAGAGATACTTCTTCAGATGAAGGATATATTAGCCTAGCTCCTTGCAGAAAAAGGCCAAAGGCCTGAGTCTTTCCGAAGGATAATTTCAAAGGGAAACCAGAAAGCACCTGAGAATTCAGATCGTGAGGCTCAGAACATAGAATCCTCTTCTGAAAACGAGAAGGAGATGGAAAGAGAACTGAATCCTCAGTCATCTAAAGTGGATGAGTTAGAAGCCCGCCTCAATGTAATCACCAACAGGAGCAAGCTTTGTGAGGATGGAGTAGTATGACCTTATCCTGCTGAATGAGACACAACTCCCTATCCGCCGAAATTTAAAGCCCCAACCCTACAACCCTTCGATGGCATAGGATCATCGAACCAATACATCTAATACTTCACAGACGGGGGATGTGATAGAAAAAGATGCCATTCTAACCTGTTTGTTTATTGGCACTCTTAAGGGAGTTACCTTCGAGTGGTTTATGAAACTGTCTGCTAGATCTATTCAAAAATGGGTAGATCTGGAAAGGCTTTTTTTAGCTAGATTTTTCGAAGATAATACAGAAGTGTCTGTCCCAACCCTTCTCACCAACAAGCAAAGGAAGAGAGAGTCCATAAAGACTTACATAGAAACATTCTGTAGCATGGTATTACGATGCCCCTCAGGTATGACCTAATCAACTTTGGTCGAAACTTACAGGCATAGCTTGCAGACCCAGCTCCTTGTATAGATGGGGGTAGTGAAATGTTGCTCCTGGAGACAATTGGTTTCGCAAGGAGAACAAGCCAAAGAAATCGTTGCTCGGGTTAAGGCTAAAGAATCTTTTCAACCAAAACTACAGCAACAACACAACCAAAACTATGCTCCACGGTCTAAGAGAAAGGAGGCTTTAGCTGTCGATACTAGCACACAGGCATCGCCTGCCAAGCAAGGTAAAGCACCAAATCCACTAAGAGCACCCAAGCAGCACTCGTTTAAAGAAGAACATATGGACATGTTGTTCTAGTTACTTCGGAAGAACAATAAGCTCCAACTTCCCGAGATCAGGAAACCGGATAAGGCAGGGAAGGTGGATAACCCTAATTACTATCGTTATAATAGGTTCTCGGACATCCTACTAGGAAATGCTATGTCTTCAAAAATATTCTGCAAACATGGTGAATGCCAATGTACTTACGTTGAAGCCCGAGCAGAAGATCATATTCACCAATTTGATAGTGGTCCAGTTCAGTGACTTCCCTCTGGTAGCAGCTACAGATGGTGTCATCCCCATCCATAAAGGGGAAATGTACCTAAAAATACTAACTTACACAGTCAGAAGGATAGGGGGTTGGTACCTCTCACTACCTCAAAAGGGGAGATTATGTGGGCCCATCCCGACCTGGTTGAAGACCAATAGTGGATGAACACCTCGTCCAAAAAGAAAAGAGGCAAGACTAAGTCATCCAACATGATTAGCCCCTTTATAAATGAGAATGATGATCATCTCAAACCTTTCACCGACTCAGAGGAAGAGAGGATCGTTCTTGCAGCATACCTAGGAGGCAACCCTGGCACCCGGTTAGGAAAAGCTTACCTGAAAGACTATGATCAGAGTGCTCAAGAAGCAGAAGAACAATACCAAGATGCTGGGGGTTCTGTTCCTAAGAAGTCAATTGACAAAGAAAAACAGAAGAAAACCCGGGATAATAAGAACCTTCTTCAAGAACTCGGGGAATCGAGTGCTCCATTCTAATTCAACGTCATGGCTCAATTGGTCAACATACCTGCCAGGATTACCCTATATGAGCTCCTGAGGTTGTCTAAAACCACTAAGGAAGCTCTGATTGAAGCTTTAACAAATACAGAAAGCTTTATCACACAAGTCACTCCGATTCCTGATGCTGCTGAAGGTCAATCTTGTATACAGTGTCTACAGGCAGCAAGAAGTTTACCCAGCATATCCTTCACTCAGGAGGATATACAAGTAAAATACAAGCATGACAGACCTTTGTACTACATAGGGTACATTAGGTCCTTGAAAATCAGCCGTGTTCAAGTTGACCCGGGCTCAGCACTCAGCATCATGTCTTACAGGGTCATGCAGGTCTTAGGGATTCCCATGTATCGGTTGAACACCACCCAGACCACTATCTTCGGTTTCAACACCAACAGTACCCGACCTCTGCGGAAGATCAAGCTCAGGTGTCAAATCGGAGATCTCAAATGCGTGGTGACATGTTACATCATAGATACGGACACGTCCTATAATCTATTGTTAGAATGACCATGGATTCATGCGAACCGCATTATCCTATCTACCTTGCATCAGGTCATGAAGTATGCCAATGATGAAGGAGAAGTTCGAACTTTGATTGCGAAAAAATATCCCTTCAGAGGAGTGGAAAATTTCCATACAGATTCTGTCTTCTACTCAGAATCACAGGAGAAAGAAGATGTGTCCTCTGAAGCCGATGTCAAGCCAGACCCTAAAGAAGATTGTCTATGGGAGTTGAATTTAAATGTAATGGGTCAGGTCGAGAACAATAATAATATACCGAGTGAGAGCGAGTGGAGCATTAATAAAGATTTTATTTGGGCGTACTTGTTTGATGTGTCCTCTAAAAATAAACAAATAGAGAATGATCTTAATACATGTACCAACCTATGGTGTATATTGTGCGCAGAGGCATCTCTCACATTGCCGATTAAATCATCCTTCGTTTCAAATAAAGAAGTAGAAGATACCCAGAAGGCTTTCTTTAAAGTCTCGTCCAAAAGGAAAGGGCAGAAGCCGATCCATTTCAGTAAAGTTAAACCTGAATTACTCAAACGAGGAAGTTCAGAAGAAGATAATGGGATTCCTCAATTCCTTTACCATTAGCCCAATTCTATACATCTGATGAAATGAATGGAATACAACTTTAATGAAAAATAGGGTTTAAACTTCGGGAAAGGAAGACGAACGCCCGTCCGAATGTCTCTCACTCCCGAAGAAAAACCTCCGGATTATTATCAAAAAACCGGAAAAGGTGTGGGCTATGTCACAACTCCCTCTCTTTCAAAAAATAAAACCAGTAAATGTTTATGTCAGGATCATTCATCTGGAACATCATCGTGGGAATCCGATGTCAGCGTCAGACCTTTCTTTAGAAGTTTGACCGTGAACATGGTTTCAACTAATCATCCAGATGAAGAGGCAGAGGGGTGACAAAAAATTGACTGAATCAACCAATGACCACTGGATCAAATGCCTTAACATCTTGTGGGATATGCATTTCGAACAGTGCGAACCGCCTACTAAAGATAAAGTGATCTAGGTCAACATGGGGATGAATCCGACCCTAAGCGTATCTTCATAAGTAAAAGCTTATCACCATCTGAGAAAGAAGACCTTATATCTCTCATCCGAGAATATATAGATATCTTCGCTTGGAATTATAAAGATATGCCTGGCCTTGACCCAAAAGTAGCCTGTTCGCGGGAAAAATGGTAGCTTTCTTCATTGATGATTCCATTGTACTCTTAAATAACAACTTTTTGAGTTACAAAGATCCGGTCTTTTTATAAGATCCGGTTACAATGAAAATCAAACAAAAAATAAAAATTACAACTTTCCTTTTATGCCGAACAAATCACGAGCTCCTGTTATCCGGTCACTCGCTTTCGTGGGTTGTTTGCCTATGCCGATGGTTGATCCGTTGACCACCGCACGATCTAGATCCGAACAGATCTACGCAATATTACGGGTATTATTTCACCAAGGAAATAATAGCCGGAGGGATTATTTCACCAAGGAAACAACCGCTCAAATCTCGGGATCAAAGACCAAGCTTTGATCCGGAGTATAGCAATGTAGATCTGAGATTTGGTCCTCTCGAACTCCTGTCTTTCGTGATGCGGGTGCTCGCCAAGAAACCAGATCCAAACGTCCAAGTCTTCAAGCCTTCAAGAACTCAAAATCAAGATCTCAATCCGGCAGAGTTTCGGCTCTCTAAAAGTCCTTCCAAAAGTCCTCCAAAATGATGAATCACCCCGCCTATTTATAAGCAACCAGATCTGTGCATTTGGCACAGATCTGGGCGGCCACCTCAGGGTGGCTCGGCTTTGGCCGAGCCACCTTGAGGTGGCTCGGCTTTTGCCGAGCCCCCTTGGGGTGTTGTTTTTCATCGTTTCCTATTTTCCGGTTCTGTAGTTGATTTATCCGGACTTGATTTGATAGTCTGGATCTTCATTTGGCAGTAAATCCACCTTGGTGTTCGAGTTCGAATCCGTTTTATGGTTGGACGACTCGTTGACTTCCCGAACCGTTGGATTGGTTCCGCACGCGAATGCATTCCGTTGCTCGCGTGTAGTTCGTTGAACACGTCGCCTCGTCACTCGATGGTTCGTTGATTCGTCGAATCCCCGTGTCGACCTATGCTAAGGGACCTATAGGCAATTTTATACGCCTACAGATACCCCCTCCAAAGTATTTCAGCCTCGTTCTTTTATAGAAGGGTCTGGAATGCTTTGGATATGATTGCCCCTACCCTCAGTCGGTGTAACGGGACCTTGGAATGACTTTTTGTTTTGTATTCCTTCAATCCTTCAGGCTATTCGGTGCTTTGTCGAACGTCTGTAAGGGTTCCGGTGCTGCATTTATTGTCTGACCGTTGTCGGAATTTTGAACTTGAAATCGATTCCTGATTTTTCAATCTTTAGCTCGTGCTTGTTGATTCAACATATAACTGACCTTCGATTGTTGGCGTTGAGTCTTTATTTGTGACGCGTTGTCTGGCGTTGTGTTATTGAGTTATCCTTCAGAATATTTTTAGAAAAATATTCTCTAGGAACTTCTCAATAAAAAATAGGGAATAGTTTATAATCGTATACCTTATTGGAGTATTTCTCATATCTGAATGAGCTGAACCAGTATAATTATCTGAACCGGTCTGATAATGACCCAAAAAGGCAGTAATTTGGATTGAAAATTCTTCCGATCCTTCCGAATGCGCGGGAGAGACCAAAATACACAAGGGATTGAACTCTCGGTCGATTTGAAGTTGTTTCGACGCTCAATTCAGCTTTAATTTGAATTCTGGTTCAATTCTGGTTCAAACTGGTTCAACCTGGTTCAAGACTGGTTCAACCTGGTTCAAACTGGTTCAGGACTGGTTCAAGACTGGTTCAGACTGGTTCAAGACTGGTCTGGTCTGGTTCAGTCAGGTTTGGTCTGGTTCAGCCTGGTTCAGCATCTTTTGAACTGATTTGGACCGGTCTGGTCTGGTTCACCCTGGTCCGGTCTGGTTCAAGGCTGGTTCACTATATAAAAGGGGGTCTTTTTTCTTTTCCTTTCTTTTCTTTTTCTCCTCTAGGGCCGGCCCCCCTCTCTCCCTCTTCTCTTGATTTTCCTTCCCTCGAGCATCTTTTCACCTTCAAACCTTGAAATTTGTCTTAGATCTAGGTTTCCTCTTGATCTTAGAGCGAAAAATCCTTCAAAACTTCCTTATTTAAAGTTTCTCTCAGGCCTCTCGAGCGCGTGGTTCGAGCTCTTTTCAAGATCTACTTTTTTGTCGGATCCTCAAGCTTTTCCTCAGGTAAACCCTCCATAATTTTTGGATATTTTATGTTTAATTTAATTTATGAATTTATGGGATTGTATATGAGGGTTAGGATTATGATTTGGCACCTCGAGCTTGTCTTTTAGGGGGTAGAATTGATAAAAAGGGGAACTTTTTTCTGGATCTGATCCCTCAATTTATTTTGCAGATCATTATGTCGCGTGTCTCGAGAGGTCGCTCCTCTGCTGCATCGGCTGATAGCGCGCCTCCTTCTTACGCTGGTGAGCTATTTTTGTCATATTTGGAAATTTACAAATTAGCCCTTTTTTCTCTTGGAAATTTGCAAATTGGTCCTTTTACCCCACGTTGTTCTCCTTGGTGAGGCAATCGGGAAGAGCCTTGCTTCTCCTTGGTGAGGATCGACGCTTTAAAGATAGGTTTTGCTTGGTCAAAACCATATCTCGAAATAAAGGGGGCGATTTGAAGCTGCATTGTGCTTTATATGGCAGGGATATATTATCAATATACCCTATCTTGTGATTGCACAATGTGGCCAAATCATCTCACCCTTTATAAGGCAATGACTCTATCTTACCCATTTATAAGATGAGTTTAATTTTCTTTTATAATTAAGACTAACAGATGTTTAACTGTTTATTTCCAGTAGGATATCCTTCTGGAGCGTTCTCATCTCACGCAGTGTATGAGCGTCGTGGCGAGTACTATTCGACTTCCGACGACTTTTCCCCTTTTCCAGTTACTCCTCAGTTTGCTTTGGACACATCGATCGAGGTTGCCCAAGTGGTGAAGGAGGGTGGACACCGAGCTCTTCGGCAGTTGATTACAGATGCGCCCTTCTGTAGGCGTATAAAATTGCCTATAGGTCCCTTCGCACAGCTTGACACGACAAATCAACGAACCATCGAGTGACGAGGCGGCAAAGTCAACAAATTGCACGCGATCAACGGAATTCGCGTGCGGAATCAAGCCAATGGTTCGGGGAGTCAACGAGTCATACAGCCAAGAGCAGACTGGGATGAATCACGATCGAATCAAGATCGTTTCAGACTCAAACTCAGAAGGGGAGTTACTGCCTAATCTGGAATCAAGTCAACGAATCTTTTCCAGATCAATCAACCACACAACAGAACCACAACCGAATCACGGACAGAACCGAAACACGGGAAACGACGGAAAACACCCCGGGGGGGGGGACTCGGCCGAAACCGAGCCACCCCAAGGTGGCTCGGCCCAAGCCGAGCCACCCTAAGGTGGCTTGGCCAAGGCCGAGTCGCCCTGAGGTGGCTAGGCCCAGAACTGTGCACGGGCACAGTTCTGAGTGCCTATAAATAGGCCTTCAGGTTCATTTGTTGAGAGGTTGGATTTTGGAGGAGGCGAAGCCCTGCTGAATTGGAGACTCAGATCTAAAAAAGATCAGAACTTTAAGACTTTGAAGACTTGCTCATCCAGATCTGGTGCTCGGCGATCATCAACGTCAAATAAGGCAGGTGTTCGAGAGGAACCGGATCTCAGATCTCAGATCTACGTAGGTACACTCCGGATCAAAGCTTGGTTCTTTGATCCCGAGATTCGAGCGGTTGTTTCCTTGGTGAAACAATCCCTCCCGGCTATTATTTCCTTGGTGAAATAGTACCCGTTATACTGCGTAGATCCGACCGGATCTAGATCTCGCGGTGGTCCACGGATAAACCCTGGCGCAGGCAAATAACCCACGTAAGCGAGTGACCGCAAAACAGGAACTCGCGATTTGTTCGACAAACAAGGAAACAAAGTTGTAATTTTCATTTCTTTTTTTTATTTGATTTTTGTTGTAACCGGATCTTATAAAAAGACCGGATCTTTGTAATCGATAAACAATTACCAAGAGTGTACAATGGAATCAGTAATGAAGAGAGCAACGATTTTTCCCGCGAACAATCTGGCGACTACAGTGGGAGCCACCGATCTCGCTGCCGAGATCGGAGCGTCACAGCCGCGGATCCTGATCCCGGTCGAGGAGGAGGTCGAATACGAGTTCGACCAGTAGAAGTTCGAGGAGTACTTGTCGTCCTCGTCCGGATTAACCTCCCCCCGCAAGTCCAAGAAGTTCTCCGCCAGGAGAAAAGCTCGTTGGTACGAAGAAGTTGAAGCTACCAACGAAGATCTCGCCCCGCTGGATGCCGAAGCTGCATTGGGTGAGATCTCTCTAACTTCCAACCAGGTCAGATCTGCTCTGGCCAAATCTTCCGTTGCCGAGGGCGTGGTGACTCTCTCGAAGAGAGCCCGCCAAAGGCAACGTCAACGCCTTGCGAAACAATTCGCAAAGGCAATGGAGTCTGTGGATGGGATCCGCTACAACACGGATCTGAAGAACAGAAGAGGCAAGCAGCCTCAACAACAGATGAGTGGCAGCTCCTCCAAGCCGCCAACCAACGAATGGATCTGCGTCAAACGGAATCGTTCAACACTTGAGGAGCGCATTCACAAGCGCCGCGCACTCTCAGCACAAGCACGGGCTCAAGTCTAAGAAGCCCGTAGAAGGTTGCAGAAGGAGATGGCCAAGAAGCCGCCACCAACCCGCCAAATATGGAAGCCGAAGTCTGAAACCGCAACTCATGCTAAGGAACAATCAATACAGCCTTCAAAACGAGTTCAACCTCCCGAACCATCCTGGGGAAGGAGGTCCATCTTGGAGCGCCTCGGTCCAATTCCCGATGAGCGCATCAAAGTTCATGAACGCTTGGGCCCGATGAAAAAGCCCCGAACGAATCAACATGCTGGGGGTCGCCACAACCCTCAACATGACAAGGAGTTCAAAGCAGCTGCGCATGCCAATTTGCGCATTGAAGTCCAGGAGCCCGTTGAGAACACACGCCCACAAAGGCATGTTTCGAGGCGTGTAACTTTTGAAAGCCCAAAGAAGGCAATTCATTCTCATAAGGAAGCATTATCGTCCGATGACGATGACGTTATACCTGAGAGATCGTACCAACACACGATAGGTTGCTCCGACTTTCATACGGACGAGCTGTACTATCGTGCTGGGGGTACGAGCAGAGCCAGAAAGAGAAGCCCTCGTAGGCTCGAGACTCAATGCCCCTGTTCCAAACTTATTCGGGCAGTATTGTCTGAATACAGATGCAACAATACAGTCCCTGAAAGAGTTTCGGTGTTCGAAAGGCTCAGCACTGAAACGCCAAAGCCAAGGTCTAGGCGTTTCCGACGAAGGAGAGCGGTGGTTGAAGATGGAGAATTTCCAAGGGTCACCGCTAACATGACCAGCAAAAGGACATCGACGCAGGATGATCTCGAGTCGATTCTAAAAGCATCCCGGCGTCTAACCCGTCTGCAGTCCGGAGCCATCGCACGAGGAACTTATGGTAGAGTTTGGATAAGACCACCTTCAGAAGATGAGGAATCGGATGCTTGCTCTGCGGTTGCGTCTGACAACACCGTATCCAACGAAGGAGAACCCCGCGAGTCATTCATGATAAGCGCGGAACAAGTGGCCAAGATGCTCGAAGAAGCCATGGCCAAACAACAGGAGAGCTTCAGGCTCGAGATGCAGATGGCCATGCAGACTATGAGAGAGATGCATGAGCAATAAATCCAGGCATTGAGGAACCAACAAGGCGAACCAAGTCGTCATAACCAGAACAATCTGGAAGATGAGGACACAGGTGCAAATGAAACTCGTGACGCCAATAACCCTCTCGTCAATGCAGGGGGTGGTAACAAGGATGCCAATGAAGGTACAGGTGAAAACCTGAAGATCAAAAACCTCGAGAATAAGATCAATACGTTGATTTCTGCTCAAGAGGTGAAGAAGACGGGCATTCCTTGTCCATACCCAAAAGAGTGGGAATCAATCCCCTATCCGAAGAAGTTTAGTTTAATCAACTTCACGCCGTTCGATGGGAAGGGTTCCCCCACTCAGCATTTGATTTACTTCAAATCGCACCTGGGTGTTATCTCCGGCAATGAGCCTCTGATGGTGCGGTCATTCGTTGGCACTCTTCGTGGAGCCGCCTTTGATTGGTACCGCCGCCTCAAGCCAGGTAGCGTGAGCAGCTAGGACGATATGGAGACCATGTTCCTCACCAATTTCTTCGACAATGACACCGAGATATCCATCGGGTCATTGCTCGACGAGAAGCAAAAGGACGGGGAACCGGTCGAAACCTTCATCAAGAGATTCCGGAACAAAGCGTTGAATTGCCGGGACCCGATCACCGAGGAGTTCATTCTCCAGACTTGTCACAACAACCTCGCATTGGACGTGTTGGAAGCAATGGGAACAGCACCGTCCAACACTTGGAAAGACTTGAAGGTCCGAGGGGAACAAGCCGAACGCTTCCTCCGAAGGAAGAAGGCCGAGAGGAGTCAATCGACGACAAATCCTCCGAACTCGAACTTCGCCTCCCGTAGTAAGGGCAAGACACCTGTAGCGGCTGTCGATGCTAATCAAACATCGCAACAGCAGTCCCGGAGGCAGCAAAAGACTTCGGATCAGAGGCCTCAAAAAGAGTACTCCTTCAAGGACGAAGATGTTCCAGCCATCTTCAAATCCCTTCTTGACAATAACAAGATTAAGCTCCCACCGATCACGAATCAGGAGGAAGCTGACGATATTGCGGATCCGAAGTACTACGCATACCACAGGAGGATCCTTCACCCAACCAAGGCGTGCTTTACACTCAAGAATAGCATCCAAACCTTGGTTGAAGACGGCGTCATAACGCTAGAGTGAGCCAGTTAAAAACAGCAAAACTCCGAGGAGTATATGAGTATAAACTGCTTCTCAATCCTCCGACCGGTATAAGAGGTTAAACTGCTCCCTGATACTCCAATAGGTATATGAGTCTAAACTATTTCCTTTCTTCCACGGGAAGTTCCTGGAGAGTGACACGCGTGGTGTTCTTAAGGATAACCCGATCGTGCATCTAATTCAATGATACACCCAGTTTTGTAAAGAAAGCTGGGGGTGGATAATTCAGATAACGGGAAGTTCTCGAAAGAATGTTAAATGTAATATTCTTAGGGATAACCCGGTCATTATGAATAAAGTGATAAGCACTAAACTCCTAATGCTTAGAATTTTAATTTATCAATCATTGACGAATTGTCAAAACCCTTTGTGTTAAGTCCTTATCACTTAACATCAAGAACCCCCTTTGAGTGATTTGTACGAATCAACATTCTTACGGTGATTTGTACTCTCACTCTCCTTTTTC
>BQKN01055751.1:0-23941 GCA_022839385.1 Asparagus kiusianus
CCCACACACACACACTTTCACCTGCAAAACATAGGAATCGGATATTTTGAAATCGGGGGTCATCCATCCTGAACTCAAACTCACCCATCTGCAAACAACTTGTCATACTTCAATTATTCCAGCAGCACTCAAACTCATCACTACACCCATCATTATTCCAACAAAACACGCACAGACCCTGAGAAACAAAAACCCCTCCCGGCCCCGACAAAATTAAAACAGCGTTGCATTCACCTATCTGGACGAGGTCTCCTTCGAGTACTCAGCAGCGGAAGGAGCGAAATAAACCAGATCCTTAGACTGAAGCCAGGGCTTCACCACCACCACCGCATCGAACATCGTAAGACGACTCCGGGGCCCCGAAGCAGCGGCGGCGATCCGGAGGTAGTACTTGATCCCGGAAACGACCTGCCTCTCGGCAGAAACGACGCCAGAGAAGGAGAGGAGAGGCGAGCCGGGGCCGCGGATCTTGCGGTTGTACTGCTTCACGCAGAACCTGCCGAGGTCTTGAATTTCGCGGTTCGACTCCACGCTCCGGACCTCCGTCCGGCCGCCGACCCTGCGCTCTCCGAGGACTCCGAAAGCGGAGGAGGAGGAGGAGGGGATCGAGATCATTAAAACTATGAAAAGTAAGAGAGGGACCGGGGAGGCCATTTTGTTCGTTGAGGAGATAAATTAAGAGGAGAGGGGATGGTGATAAACATGTACATGTACATGAACATATGTGTGTGTTATATGTATATATATATATATATATAAAGGAGAGAAGAGGTGAGGGATGAGATCGCGGTGCTGACAGAGGAAGAGCCCGAGCGGTGTGCCGCGTATTCACTCAGCGCATCAACGTGGAGGCTTCTTCACGTGCCCCTCTCTTGTCTGCTTCCTTCAGTTCCATGGATGGATATGTGTGGCTTCTTTCTCTCTCTTTTCTTTTTCTTTTGCAGCTGGTGTGCTCTGCGTGATAAGTTTGGACGCTAAAAATATTTAAAGCAATATGTTTCAGTTATACGTTACCGATTTGAGCCGAAACTTTTTCATCAGAAACTGCGTACTGCTCCATTATGTGACATGTAGATTGTTTGGGAAATTAGTAAGAGGAATAAAGTGAAGGGAATGTAAGAAAGTCTACTCAAATTTACGTAGATACATTATAAGTTATTTCATCCCTTTTAACCTCATTTTGGTATAGGGATAAAACTGTGTTTGTGTAATATGTTATTTTATCCCTTCGAACCTTATCTAGATAAAGTTGTCTTTATGTAATATTCTCTCTTTTTAGAAGTTACTTTCCTTTACCTTCCCTCCATTACACCCCAATCAAGGGGCAACAAAATCTAAAATAGTTTCCCCTCCATTGCCTTAAACATTCTCCTCATTACCTACCTCAAATGAATTCCCAAACAAGATTAATGCATTCCCTACCTTCCCTTCACTCCTATTGCCTCCAAATCCAAACAAACCCCAAGGCATGAGTGAAGCTGTCTTATGCACTGACACCGAAAATGAGACTTGAGCGACAAGATGACGGGCTTGTGCATGGAAAAATAATCACGGCACGGCCCCCCTCAGAAGCGAGCATCATCGACGCCAACAGAACTTCAAAACCCCCCTTGAACAACTGCTGCTCTTGGAAATTTGCCATCAGTTTTCAACGCCGAGTCCGAGATTTTTGCTTCACATGAGGAAACTGTTGACACTGAATGCCGCATAAAGAATCAAACAACAAAGCCCTTGAACTCCCTCCCAACACATTTTCCATCGTAACGATCTACTAGAGCTCCATCGCTCATATACTCCACCCGGCGAAGCAAACAGATTTTGTAAAACAAAGGAATGAAACATATGAAAACCCCCAAATAATTTATATATAAAGTGTACATAATAGTACAATTATTTAAAATATTGCCAAGTATCAACAGGAGAAGCAGCAGGCCTCTTAACCTCTACGAACATGTCTCTACTCCCAATAAGCAGGGGTCTCCAGCATATGGAGCAGCTCACTATAGCCGTCTGTCCATTAAAACAATCTCCTGGTTTCCATCCACAATAGGGTAGTGTGAGTAATAATATACACATCCCAATGCATCATTTGGACAACCAAATATAAAACGTATTCTGCGGACTAAACCCTATTTACAGAACCTCATTCCCTAAAATTATCTGTCGTATGGAAATTCATTATCATTCTCAGTCACTTTGAACGGCTGCGGATGTCCACCAGAGCAGTATAAATTCCACATTTTATAGTATGATCGCTCCAAGTTTCGAACCTGCAGCATGCAAGAATGTCAAACACGTATGTAGGCCAAACACCGACATAACTTCATATAGATAGAAGATTTTACCCATCGTGCTGTGTCAAATAGAGGACAGGTTAGTCTAGCCGCTTTAAGTCTATTGCGAAGTGTATGGAGCTTCACAGGATTGAGGGCAAAAGCAACTGCCTTTTCTTCGTACTCTTTCAAGCTATGACAAGATAAAATCACCCAGTAAATACAGATTAGCTGTTAAAAGAACTGACATAGTACTGGAGGTGTTTCTAGTAATGTTGCTCTCTAGCTTCATCATCTAGGCTTCATCATCTAGGAACCCTTGTTTGTTTTTTATTGCTCCCATGTGACAAGCATGTTGAGACACATGCACACATGATTATGTGTATGTATACGTATTTACATCTACAATTGTGTGTTTACATGTTTGTGTGTTAACAGACAGATACGTGCGCACACAAGCATAAATAGACACAAATACATGTAAGCACGCAGAATATCATACATCTGTGTAGAGAGAGAACATTTACCTGCCAACGATCATCTCCTCTCCAACGCCAGTGGCGAGACATAAAGAACCAGCCACTCTTGTAGCCATTTTCTCCAATGGAAGCGTTATCATTGGCAGACCAGCCCACAATATATCTGTACCCGTAGTGTGGGCGTTGCACAGAGGCCTATCCATTGAAAACATAGGCACAGAAGCGTTAGGATGAAGACACAAATTGCAAACTAAATGAATGTTCGATAAAAAGACACAAATATCAATAAAAAAGAAAACTCACGTATCAAGAAAAAGATCAGCCAAAGCACCACGCCTGATATGTTCATTCTTCATGGCGACGTCTGTGAATACGATTTGATCATCCCTCACCCCTTGTCTCCTAGCATCTGCACAAGACAGCAGGATCATCAAATTAATAAAAAATTCCAAAACATTCAACTGCTTAAGAAAACATAACAGCCTTGTACAATATACAACTGAAAAGTTCAATTGGCACACGGGTACGTTACCCTCTCCCAACAAGAATTCATACATTCATAGAGGAACCTGTATTTGCAGTCAAGTAGATCACCTGGACAAAACCTTACGATGATAACATCAAGCTGCATTCCTTAATTCTTTTAGCCTGACTACCCAACTTGTGCGTGCCCCAAAAAGAACAAAAGCTAATTATGAAAAAGGGGTGTACGCATGCGTGCACGCGTGGTCAAATTCCTCCAAAATCAAAATAAAATGTAAATTTGAATAATTATTCAGTAAAAAATTCCCTACAAAATCAACAGTAATGAGGAATTATTCCTCAGTACTTCAATGTTTAGTACCCTCATTTCTTTTTTCATAATGTAGTATAGATTTGTCACTCCCTTCAAAAAATCACAAATTTCAAAATGATGTTGTATCTTCAGGTTGAGCTAGGAGAAAATGAGGATGTACAAAAATATTATATTTCATAAATTTGAACAATTCAAAAATGATATTGTTCTTATTATACTATATTTTTGTCATACTCTAGTCTAAATTATGGTTTTTAAATTTTTTTGGAATTTGATCTATCCGTCTTCGATCGTAACTTAAATTTATAAGATAATTCTAACAAAACTTCTTTCGAACCCAAATTCATTTACTGAATGATCGTTTAAGTCCAAACATTTATAAGACAATCTAACTTGAATATACTTCAGAGAAGTATTAATGTAATTAATTAAAATGGCTATCGAAGGTAACTAAATATTTTTAATAGTGTAGTTCTTCTAAATATATTTATCACTTGCTTCTAAAGTATCACATATTTCAATACCATCATTGTCTTTGATTTTAACTAGGTGAAAATGAGGTTACCTAAAAATATCTATTTCATAAATTTTGCGGTGAACTGTTCAAAAATGATCTTTCGTAATACCACATCTTTCGTATTTAACTCTAATTAGATTTCAATTTTGACGAGTATCTTTTTTAGAAGTGCACTTGAATATATTTTTTTTAAAAGAGAGGAAAAAGCATTTGAACCATCAGTCTCTGATGTGACGCAGAAGAGACGTAAGAACCACGTCAAATGATGTATTGGTTAAAATTTGGAAGAATGATTACACATCTCCAATTGGCACGTCCTCAGTTTTTTATCTATTAGTATATAGACGTTACCAGGGGTTACCAGGGTAGGTACTAGGTGCATTCAATGAGGGAACAATAGAATCAAAGAAACTCCAGCAAAAAAAAAGTATACTTTCTGAGTGAACTAGACGACAATATTGCACGTGTGCACACAAAATACAATAGCTCTGAAAAGATGAATTAGTGGATGAGCTGACTAGTTGCAGTTTATATATACACTTAGAATTTTTTTAAGAGAGGAAAAAGCATTTGAACCATGAAGGTCTAATGTGACACAGGAGTGTGAGAAATGGGACCCACATCACATGATGTGTTGGTTAAAAAAATAAAATTACTAAAGTACCCCTACAATTTGAATGAGGACACATCTCCGACTTTGGCATGTCCTCGGTTTTTTATATAGTACTATAGATGTCAACAGGGGTAGGTGCATTCACTGAGGGAACAATAGAATCAGAAGCTCCAGAAAATAAAATGAGTCGTATACTTTCTGAGTGAGTTAGCCAACACCACTCCGCGTGCACACACAAAAAACAATAGTGACGAAAATAATGAATTAGTGGATGAACTGACTAGTTGCAGTGAATATAGACACTTACGATCACGCAGTCTCCTCTCACCAGCTGCAGGAAATCGCAGCAGCCAAAGAGCACTATTAGGGACACGCTTCAGAATATTGCACCTAAATTGTTGCAGGATCAAATGGTTAACCAAATGTGTGAGTCAGTAGATCAAAGGTGGACAAACAACTAGAAGCCAAGGAATCAGGTGATAAAATCAGCGGACAACAGAAAATAAGTTGGACTTACCAAGTGTTAAATATATCAGGATCCATCTTGTAAAGCTGGTTGAAGCATGCAAAAAGAAACTTGTTTTCAGGTAACCCATAATCTGAACGCTTGTGCCGACAGACAGCATCCAGAACATCACGGTTTTTCTGAAAATGCATATACATTCTAAGCATCTACAGGCCTGATATATAGCAACAAAGCATAAAATTCATTGTGCTTAAAAACTTTGTTACCTGCTTATAATCATTGACAAAGTAACAATGTGGAAGATGGACGAGCTTCTCCGAATAAATATGTGAGAAACGAGTAGGAGAAACAAACTGCAAAATTGCAAGAGCTTGTCAGAAGCATAAGATTAGAGATGTTGCATGCAGGCTGATAAATTAAGACAAAAAGACAGGTTTCTTTAGCGCACCTCATCAGTAACCAAATAGTCAATGTAATTAGCACCAGTGGTCCCAGGGAAACCCATGTAGGAAACCTGGATAGGTGCTGGTTGCATGGCAAAAATTTCATTTCTTGCACCCTGAAAGAATTGTGTTTATCAGACAAACCTCTGGAAATGAGAATACTGAAAATCCAATGTCCGAATACTAGCTGCACTCTTTTGGCAAAATATTTGTAAAATACAACATTAAGAATTTCTCTGCATTAACATCCACTTGGTGATGAAAAAGAGACAAGGTTGAAGGAATTATCAAAGATGATCTCCTATATATCAACTCCTAATCAAATTCAATAGTATGAATGACTGCAGGTGCAAGGATAATAACCTACACAGAGACAAGGGAGACATGTGATTCCAAATTTCTAAGTCCGAGTGGCAGTTTCTCTAAATTCAAAATTATATAAAAACCCACATACCCTCCCCTCCACACACCCCCCCCCCCAAAAAAAAAAGGGGGGGGGGGGGGGTAGCCCAACAGTCTCACCCAGAGGAGCTTATGCTATATTGTTCAGAAACAGATTACTGATTCTGCAACAAGAATCTGGAACAGAGGTAACACAACAGATTGCAGATAAAATTGGGACAAAATTCACAAAGTGGTCGGGAATTCAAAAACACAAAAACCAAAAAAATAGTGTGAACTTAAAAGCTTGCTCAATAAGTCAACATATATATATAAATTGCAAGGTGCGAGATAAAATGAATACTGCACATTAGGATATAAACAAACAAAATCTCAAAAGAGTAAATACCTTACTATAACTATTAAGCTGACTAACATCGATTATAATGGATCACCATAGCAGGATATGACATAAAATGCATACTGCATATTGGGATAACCTACTGTCCTAACATAAAAACCTCAAAATATTTAATACCTTAGTATAACCATTAAGGTTGACTAAAATCTGTATCTTATGCTCATTGATCATCCTAGCAATCACTTCAGATGTCATTGAGGACACGTCAATGAAGTGCTCAGCTTCAGATTGAGTGCGCTGTCTCCATTCAGTCCCGTCATTTTGACTTAAGGCATAACAGAAGACCTGCATAAATGTAAATGTTAGTATCAAATAGATAATGAAATGACAGTAAGACAAAGAAATTAAATTTTACATGACCTCAACATGTTCCTGATTGTGCATCCCAAAAACTGAGCCCATAAGATGGGACAAAGGGTGGTTACCAAAGTCACTACTTACATAACTGCAACAACAAAAAAAGATCCAATATCCTTGATATTAATAACCAACAAAGAGCAACCAACACAATATAATCGAATAGCAGATACCAACCCAACTCTTAGCCGCCTACTACCACCATCCATCTTCACAGGAATTGGAAGGGGATGGTTAAATGCTGGAAGTGCATAGCGGGAGGCAATCAAAGAGCAATGTGCTGCATACTTCCGGCTACAAAATTGAACACAAGAAAAGCACAACTTCAGGCTAGTTTCCACGATAATGTAGTTCAACAATTGACATCAAAATAGTATAATGGAAGTCTAAAAAAACAATTTCATAATCCCACAAAAATTGCCCCCTAAACTTAACCTGATCTCTAAGGCGAGAAGAGGATCAATTGGATATGCTATTGCATGAAACGGTTGCACACTTGGAAGGACTGACATCTGAAATTAAAACACAGATCAACAGTATGCTGCAAAATCCATATTACAAATGTGCAAAAATATGAAAGTCACAAAACAAAATCGCAATACAAAACCTTTATCTGCCTCCTAATGATTCCCTCCACTTCAGTGAACTTCTTGTCCCGATCATCCCAATCACACACACACTGAATATAGATTAAAAAAAGAGAGAAAAGATAAGTTTAAAAAGAAACCACAAGAAACAGACAATGTGCATTGAAACTTACTAAGTAAAAGATCTTAAGGCATACTATTCAAAATGTGTTTTATATCAGATTACAGTGTGTCAAATTGCAGTACACCCGATTCCAGGTAGGTCTCATGATGGTTCAAAAATAATATAAAGAGAATTAAGAAAATATAAAGAGAATAAGGAAGATTGCAGTAATACAATTATTGATTATCACCTTATAAACCTTACCTGTAACGTGTGTAATAGATTACAAGTAGCTTCTGGAAAATCAGGACGAAGAAGCAACGCCTGTTGATAACTCAATATAGCTTGATCCACATGCCCACTGCACATCATCCAGTCTAATTAGGGTCCAATGCAAGAATGAAATGTCAATATAGGACTACTAACTCCATCAATGTGGATAATTAGATGACAATCATCACCTATCTTTGTAAGCTGAAGCCAAATTTGCATGAGCTTCTGCCATTGTAGGTCTGATAGAAACAGCTCTCATATAATCTTGGATTGCTTCACTAACTCTACCAATCTCCTTGAAAGTGTTTCCCCTATTTACAAGGCCATCAGCTGCCAAAGGATCTATTCGAAGAACCTCATTGTAGCATGCTATAGCTTCAGCATAGTTTCCCTGTTGTGAATGATAACAGATAAAATAAAGTAAAATAAACAAGAGAAAGACTTGGCATACTGAGCAACTGATCCACATGACCACAGGTTTATGAACAAGTTATAGCAGGATGACCATGTGAAAGCACTCAGCTAAAATGCAATAAATCCAGGACACGAGGGAAACGAGTATAACCTGTTGTTTATAAATTATTGCCAAGTTGCTGAAAGGAGCAGACAACCCGGTGGTTACAGACAACGTGGCCTTGTAAAATGAAGCAGCCGAACTCAACATATTCCTGCATTACCAGATCAACTTCTCTTAAGGGTCATACCAAAACTATGCAAGTAATACAATTCAAACATTCTTTTAATAGCTTACCATTCCATATATATATTTCCAAGGTTTGTGAGTGCTTGTGGATGGCTAGGCTGGAAAGCTAGACACGACTAAATAAAACACAAAAAATGCCAATCACATATTTATTTAAGCTGAAAAAAGAAGGATATTCTGAAGATAGATGGATCAAAAAGAATTTGTCACCCGGTAACAATTGATAGCCTCTTCCACTCTCCCAGCATCTTTTAGGGCATTTCCCTTTTGAATCACAAACAAATACTATGAGCAGTTTTTTCTGAGGAATTCTACTCCACAAGATTGATGATCAACATAAAAAATAACAAAAACTGACAAAGCACACGAACCAGATTATTGTATGCCTCCACAAACCCTGAATCACATGTGATAGCTTGTTTGTAGTGCATTATTGCTAACTCCAGCTGACCTTGTTCATAATATGTACTAGCAAGATTTCCTGAAACAGAAATGTATGTTCATTATCATGATAGTCATATATATTATATGACATTAATATTATGTATATATAAAGATAGTCATATATATTACATGATATTATATTATGTATATATACATACATACGTATTATATATATACAAATACAAATACATGTAGTGCTTGTGTATCTATGTACTTTATACAAATAGAACTTTAGAAGACTATTACCAATAAGATGCCGTAAAACCTTAATTAACAATCCCAGATTTACAAAATACCCTAGTAAAAGAAAACACTATATCCTGCCACCAGTAGTTATATAGAAATCATTCATACAACTCTTCATGGCTTCATCTCACAGCATGATTTTGAGTTACTAAAGTTGAAACCATGTTAACTTTCTTTTTTAAGATGGGAGTTAAAATAAAGAAGAAGGACAAGTTGGTTAGAAAAACAAAAATACAATCAGTTTTCAAACTTTTAATCTCAGTGTTTGAAGAACAATGTAATGGCACCATAAGCAATATCAGGCAACAGTGAGAACATAAACAAACTCGAGTAACAGAGCCAGGAAAAGGAGAAGAGGAATAAAAAGAGGAGAAAGGACAGAATTTTATCAACATTTGAACAAAATATGCACAGGAACTGTATTCTCCTTTCAGCATCTGCAGCTCCTTCATCAAAATTATTGATCACTATAGTCTATGGAATGGTGATTGGTAAGGGGCAGATGAATACCAAACTGACCCATGAATCGGTACACTTAGACACTAACTAAGAAGAATAGGCTATCTAATCAAGCCTGAAAACGCATAGGAGTCCACCACATAATCTGGAGGCAACTATGCAATTCCAAGCGTTGGGGTGACACATCCACCAATCTTCCAGGCAGTTACCCAAGCCACTTCCAACGACACTAGTTGAAGTCATGATATTTAGAAATTAAACTAGATGCTAAGATTAGCTTCCACTAACAAGAATTTTCGAGATTTAGCAATTGAACTAGATCCGGGTGTTAGCTTCTATTGACAAGAATTCTTTACAGACAAATATACACTAGTTAAATGCAAGTAAACAGAAACCCGGATCCTACACCACGTACAAAAAGGAGAAACTTTCACATTAATATATAAGTCAACTATATTTTAAACCTTACCATAAGCCATTGCATAATCTGGACGTGATTGTAAAGCACGCTGATAGCACATGATTGCCTCCTGAGGCATGCCCAATGCCTGGAAAAGCCAAAAGAAAGATCCATTTTTCCTCCAGAAACCAGCACATACAATTGTGGTGATCTGACACTACCGTCACAATTCATGGTGGCTTACCTTGTAAACATTCCCTTGGTTCAGGAAGGCATCAGCAAATCCTGGCTTGAGTTTGACTGCTTCCTGCAATAGGAAATCAAATTCAAAGCACAAAAATCAGAATGTTGACAGGTGAGACGGACAAAAAATGTGGAGATATTTTGACAGTACATTTACTGGGAAAGAATTCAGACAGAAAGATACAAGGTTTTGCATAACACTCGCTTTTGCCATGTTAAGATGATATAGAGAGACGTGATAAGCTACTCTAAACTACCAAGAAAGTCCAAAGAGCTTGATTTGTAGACAGACGATACATGAGCAAACCAAAACATATCTCTAGTTTTAAAGTAGCTTTCATGCATGTGTCATATCCAATTGCATGGATTTCCAACTTGGAAGTTTTGATCATGCAATTGGAGTGGAAGTATTTTATCCCAGGAGGCTTTCGGGAAATAACCTACCTTAACTATGTGTAGGTAATATAGTACGCAACCAGTTAGCATTTCCATGCCATTTACAAAACACCAATAGCCTCTAATACATCTTCAAATTTCAGAATACAGCGGTCGAAAAGTTAAATTCCACATTAAAGAATTTTCACACATTATGATGAGCTTCAACATATCTACACAGCTCCAAATTGCCAGCACAAGAGCCTGATCATATTAGCTTTTACCTTATAGTATAGAAGGGCTCTCTGATAATCTCCAGCCTCCATGAAGAGGCCAGCGAGGTTAGACCAAGCAATTGCAAAAGTAGGTTGTATTCGCAGTGCTTCAAGATAGCAGCTGTAAGCCTGGAAGAAAGAGAAATAAAGAAGAATGAGCTTAAAGCTCAGGGACGGATGATAGCTACATCTAATAAAGAAAAGTAAAACAAGTTAAACTACTGCCATAGTTCATTAATCCAAAAGGAGAAAATTAACAGACCACCTTCCAAGCTTTAATGTGACAATATACATTGCATGGCATGAAATTAATTAAAACCTTATCATTTTAGTCCATTACTAGTATAAATTCCAAATCAACTTTATACAGGAATACTTTCATTCGCAAAGGCAAATTTGACCATGTAGTTCATTAATATGATAAGAAAAATTATGCATTGCACTAACTTACTTCGTTAATTAGTCCCTGCGCTTTCATGAGGTTTCCAAGATTGCTATGAGCATCAACCTATTTCAGAAAGGAGGATCAGACACTAACTTCATATAAAGCAAACCAACAACAGAAAAGCAAGAAGATAATGTCAAACCAAGCGTGGATTCAGTGCAAGGGCCTGCCGACAACACTGGGCTGCCTCATCAAGTCTTCCTTTTCTTGTATAAGCACTCGCCAAGTTTGACCAAGCATCGGCAAAGTTGGGACGGAGCTACAGATACATTATCCATTATCAACCATCAACATGTAGACAAAATAAATAAGTCAAAACTATTTATTACGCTTCATATTATAAGAAGTTCCTTTTGGTACCAAATCAGATAAGGCAAAGACTGACCTCAAATAAGCAAAAGATGATTCCGAGATAAATTTATTTTTATAATTTTTCAATGCAAAAAAAAAGCCCTCAAATAACATAGATGACTCCTCACATAGATATCAATATGAAGAGAGCAAAATACATGCATATATAGTTAAAACTGAAGAAATACTGAGAATAATATAATACGAAATTAATCTATTCTACACAATGACGATGATCTTATAACACAATCAGTTTCAGAAATTTTGATAACAAAGAAGGATTAGGTGGCAATATATGGTAATCACAATCTTATATGATATTCCAAAAGAGTGGCTAAAATCAATATACAGTATTCTGATGGGAAAAAATACATGCACTCAGTTTCAACTCATAGAAAGTAAACTTCCCCTGTTTTCTCAAGAGGTGAACTAGAATGTTGCTAAGAATATTGGATGTATATCTAAGTTTTTGGTAATGCATGTATTCACAACTCTCTTGGTGTCAATCAAAGGACAAGGTTTCCGCTGTATATCGTACTTGCTTAAAGAAAACTCAAAGTGATCATTGTCTCCTGGTTAGTTCCACCCTCCTGTCTACTCTGAAATGGCTGCCTCGGCCCTCACTAAAGCAGCATTGTTCCAGAAGCAAATCAAATTGCTCAACATAGTAGGGTGCGAGAATGAGGAAACCAGCATCTGAAAAGTAATGTATGATCACAAGTGGAGACGAGGAGGGCGAGAAACGAGTAATAGAACAACTAAACTTCCATCCCAAACTTTTTGGGGCTGAATATATGAATCTTATTCTTCGATTCCGTTCTCTTAAGGGTAATCTCCTCCATAACCACTATCATTAGCTTGTTTCTCTTAAGCCCACCTCTAACATCCTTGCTTCATGCTTCTTTTAACTGATGCAAATTGGTTCATCTAGGGTGTGTTCAGCAAACTCTTAAAACTAGGCCAGGTCTAAACCTAGCCCCACTTTTGTGTTTGTTTCTAATTGGCAAAAACTAGACCAGTTTTGCTTCAGTTCTTCTTAGGCCAAAAAGAGGCCAGAAACCAGTCCCTTGGTTCAACTCTAAACTGGTTTCATGACCTCCAACGAGTGCATTCATTTCATTCTTTATCCTCTCTCTTAACATATATTTACATCCATCATGACATTCTCATTTCTAATAAATTGATTGTTTATAAATTGTCTAACCATTCTAAACCATAAGCACTACTGGCCTTACAATTATCCTATAAAACTTTTGCTTCAATTAAACAGATATATATCAATCAAATTAGACTCCAAAAGCACTAGAATTACTCCCTCCCTCCCTCCTCTAGCGTAAATAATCCGCCATGATAGTCGCAATTAATAGTAATAGAAGAGAGATTTAGGAAGGAGACAATAGGGAAAAAATGAAAAGAGGGTTTTGCCTTGCAAGGATAGTTCACAACTGACAGCATATTCTATTGTTTTCTTAAATCCACTAGACTGCATGACTTGTTAGACACAAAGTGCCCTATACTCAAGTAACACTCAAATAGTGAATCATACTCGAAGCACCAAAAGCTGAGTATGCATACCTCAATAGCAGCAAGGTAATAACGGATAGCAAGCTCAATATTGCCTTTCTCCTATCAAAAAAACATATATAAGATTTCACTGTCAGAGCTTACTTACAGGTTAAGCAAAACAGCAATGGAATAAAAACAACGAGCAAGAACTAAACAATCTCTATATGTAGTGAAAATCCTCTATCATCACACTATGTGTTCAGTTACTTAGTAATATTCCTTTTTTCTTAAAGTTTTAGTGGATGAAGTTACCTTCCACGCATTTGCCATGTTGCCATAGCATTCAGCGAAACGTGGATCAATGGCAAGAGCTTCCTCATTCTTTGCAATGCACATGTCAAAATCATGAAGCTGAATGGAGACCAGCTCATTAAGCATGCCAACAAAAAATGAAAAGGTAATCAATACAACGACAAATAAAATGGAATAAGACAAGTACCTGATAATATGTCGCTCCAAGTAATAGAAGATTGTCAGTGCGTTGCGGGTTCTTATCATAAACTGCCTTGCAGTGCTCCAATGCCTGCTTATAATTCCCAGCTTTGTAATTTTGATGAGCAAGTACCAGGTGAACTTCATCGTCAACTACAGCATCCAAAAGTTCAAATCGGACATTTAATACATATCCATAACCAAATATCAATACTAGAAAATTAAAATAATAACTCTGTTTGACACCAGCAATAAGAAAGCGAAACTACAGAGTTAAAGGTTAATATCAAGAGACAAACTCCAAGAACCGCACGAGAGGAAGTTCTATGGAGATCAAGTGGCCAAGTCAAAAGTTTTAGCTAATCATCATTTCTTGCAATCAGAAATTCCACATAACCCTAACCGGAGAAATCAACATGTCCCAACTCACATCAAATTTATGATCAATAAATTCGCAGACTTCTATTCATAGCCACCATTATATCAAATAGGAATCAACAACAAAATTGGGTAATTGATACTTTTATTCATAACTAAACTACAAGCATAACATCACGAAACAAAGAACCATGTTACAACCCTAGTTAGTCAAACAAAAGGATGATTGATTAGCCAAAAAGATGAATATTTTCCAACAAAAAAGGCCAATTTTAACTTGAATCAGCATATTTCAAACGTCTGAAACAATCCGCTGGAAAATTTCAGTTCCATCCATCACTTAAACAACCAAATCCCAACTTTACAAGATCCACTCACAGAGAAACAGCACCGAACTCGTACAAAACATTCATCTCTAAACATGATTAAGAAGGTAAAAAAATAGACACCACAAAGAGCTAAAGAAATGAAACAAACCTTCGATGGATTTCACCATCTGCATCGATGGTTTAACATCGACGGACGCGTCGACAGGCTGCAGACTAAACGCCGGCGATTCATCGAATTCGCCGGCGATCCTAAAAAAAGCATTCGAAAACCCTAATCCACCGCTGCCGGGGACAGATCCGAACGCCTGCGGAAGCGGCAGAGGCGGCGGCGCCGCCTGGTTCTGCTGCTGCTGCTGCTGCTGCCGGCCGTCGCTCTGCAGCGAGAGCATCATCCCGACCTCCGATCAAAACCCTGGCGAACGAGAATTTTCCAGCGATCTAGCACCGAGCAAGAAAAAAAGGGGGGAGAGAAAATATAATTCGCCGGTGGTTTCGTCTCGATTGAGGAAAATATATATTTTTCTAGTTTCTTTTTCTCCCCCCAGTTCGGTCTCGATTCTTCCCGTCGCTCGCACAAAAAATGAAGTCCGGCCCAGTTGTTTGGGCCCACCTGCAAGTGATAAGGTGAGAAAGTGGGTGACGATCACGCGGTGGATGAATTAGGTCGGGGACAAAAGAAAGGAGGCGACCGAAAAAGGTACCGTCGTATTGATTTGGAACGATCGGGACCGTTGATGGGGGGGGGGGCGGTAGATACGCGACAGCTATCGTGTCGAAAGGGGTTTGAGGAACGTGTCCACTGTTTAGTTGAGATGGGGCTGGCGGTGTTTAGGGCCGGATTTTAACGCGTGAAAGGAAACAGCGAACAGCGTTTCACAACGGCCTTTTTTGGCACGTTCGTCTGGAGAAGTACTGTAGCGGATCGTTTTTGGAGCAGCTAATAATAATAAAATTAGCTGACAGCTTTGGCACCGTAGCGAATCGTTTCTGGAGTACCGATGGCGGGCGAAGTAATTAAGTTCCTTAATTTCCGGCCTCAGCGGCGAGGTCCACGTCCCGCAGCGGGACAAATGTGTCATGTTTTATTTTTTATTTTATTTTTTTGAATTTTGTAAATATTTTTTGAGCATTGTTTAACACTTAAAAATTATATGCAATTAACTAACAATGCAACCCTTATAGAAATATAAAATAATTTTACTAAGTAAAATTGTGTATTTGTATAGAAAGACAGAGAGCAATATCGTAAACATATAGATTTTACTTGGTTCTCAAACAAGGCCTACTCCACGGATGGCAACTAACCGTTCCACTATCTTAAAAAATATAGGAATAAGCTACAACCAACTTTAACCAAATAAAAATAGAGAACATATGTCAACTTGTAATAGAGTTCGATCTTCTTCATTCTCTCCGTCTTCCTCTTCAAGAAAAGCCGCACGTCCTCAAAAGACACCTTTAGGTAGCGAGGCCATTGCAGACATCATCTAGAACCTAGTTGTCCAGCGGTGATTCAATGTTTATATTATGTATAGGCAAAGGTCCAAGGGATGAGTTGATGAAATCATGAAGGGCAAAAAATTATATGCGAGCCAATGGGCCGAGTTCAGAAAGCCAGCTTGTTTACATTTAGGCCCAGCTCGCTCGCTGAGCTCAGTGGACCGAGCGAGCTACCAGCCCGCCTGTTACTAGAAGCCAGCCTAACACTGTCCCGCGGTCCATTATTGTAGCGGACCGAATCAGGCCGATCCCGCGCTAAGCTGGGTCGAGCCGAGTGAGCAGGCTCGTGGGCCGACCTGGCCCAGTGCTCACCCCTAATTTCTAGTTTTCCCCCGCCAGTTTGGTAATTATTCTCAAAGTTAGGGACAATTTTTAGCCCGGGTTAATTTTCTCAGTCTTTCTCATCTTACAATGTATGTTACTCGATTTTGATCTCAAAGATGCTTCGTCACCAAGGACCTATCCACCCCCACCCACCCCTCACTTGATAATCGATAATGTCACTTCTCTTCCATCTCTTAGTATTAAGCTCGCTCGTTGTTGTGGTATCATTTACTAACGTATATCTGTCGTTAAATTAATAATATGATTTTTATATGTAACTATTTATAAAAACTTTAGTAATTATTTACTGAGTGAATTTTTGAACTAATTAACAAAATAATATAGCAATTAGTAAGTTTTATCAATTTTCTATAATAAAGCGAGAAAGATTTTATATTTGTAAAATGTCTGATAAATATTAAATTCATCATTTGCAAGAACAAAAAGAAAAGATATGAACATTGTTTGTAAGGTTAAAAAAATATTATTTTAGTCTAAATAGTGGATAATGGGCCAAAATTGCAATATAGTTGTTGTATCACATAAATTGCATAGTGTAAACTACTCTTAAGAGAATGACACATGTCCCAATTAGCCGACTCAAACTTGATACACCGACCTGACCGAGGTCTCACGCGTGCAGGCTCTCCCTCGTTGAAGCACTTTGATAACCGAGATGAAAGACGCCATCACCCAGACGTTCTCAAGGAATCTAAGACGAAAGGCATCCTCACCTAGACATTCTCAAGGAATCTAAGACGAAAGGCATCCTCACCCGGATTTTCTAAAAAGTCCCAAAGGAAAGGCGTCTTCACTCGAACCCAGCGACATATCTTGAACCATGAGGAAACCAATCTGCTTCATCTTCTTAGGTGATGTTAGCCAATCACCATCAGATTAACTAATAGCGAGAACCATCATTACTCCTCCACCGAAGTCATTATGACTTCTTAGACCATGCCAACATTTGAACCATCTATCGTTGTCACATTAAGCGCAAGGATGATTTGGAGCGCGCACTGCACTAGTAGAAAAACGATCAACCTAGACGGAAATTTCCGTCTAGATTGATTGAAATTCCGTCTAGATTAGATGATCTCGACGGAATTCCGTCTAGTTTGGGTGGTTTATTTTGTCACCGTCTAGATTGTAGCAAACTAGACGGAATTCCGTCTAGATTGATCAATCTAGACGGAAGTCAACCTAGACGGAATGAAGAATTCCGTCTAGGTTGGTTTTTTACAATCTAGACGGAAATTCCGTCTAGGTTGAATCAATCTAGACGGAATTCCGTCTAGATTGCCTTTTTCAGGGAAATTAAATTAAATAAAATTTGTATTTCCCTGTACAATTACATCATCCAGAAAATACTGTACACGCCACATTCAACCATCCAATCATAATCAAAATTCATAACAATTCCATTCAAAAACATCTATATAACCAAATCCAACACATTGTACAAATCCAACCATCCATTTCAAAATATACATCAATCAGTTCCGTCTAAAACACATCCAACAACATATATACTAACAATGCACATGACTAAGATATGATACACGACATGAATAAATGTAGTGTTATAACAAATAAAACTGTTTATTGCATTAAAAATAAAAAAACCTCATCCATCGTCGTCGGCGGGGGTATCTCTATCCCGATTACGAGAACGGGTGCTGCTCCCTCCAATATCTCCACTCTGAATGTTTAATTGAGTAATCATTATGTGGTGTTTGATAACATATTAGATAAAAATGAATTTATAAATATAAGAAAAAATAAGGTACATGTGCACTACTCTGTCTAGCGCCGGAATTATCGCCAATCGAGCTAATGATCCGTATGACACCACCATACGCGCTATGAGGAATAGCACCGCCTAAATATTGTATAACATACCCCATGAGATCGTCCATCGAGTTCGCCATCAGCGCAACTCTAGTCATCTCATTAGCCACCTGAATATGCAGCTCCGGATCAATTTTGTCAATCAAGAAGGCAGAGATACGTGCGACAAATGGCATAGCCTGGAAACTGCTTGTGGCTGCTCTATGTGATGTAGATGGTGTGGAGGATGCTGTGGACGATCTAATGCTTATACCGGGTGAAGCTCCGACACCATGCAGAGGATATCTTCCTCTCCTATTATTAGAGAGAAATAAATATTAAACTTTGCTCTCAAAGTCAATAATGGTAAACAAATATAAATAGTATGTAGTATTCAAATTGATTCGATTTTTCACCATCCTTACCTATTATGACCCATCAAGTTCTGTGTGAGATTGATGTTCTCCTCTGCAGAAAGCATGTGAGGGTCCGACTCGGTTTGTT
This sequence comes from Asparagus kiusianus, assembly GCA_022839385.1. NCBI lineage: Eukaryota > Viridiplantae > Streptophyta > Magnoliopsida > Asparagales > Asparagaceae > Asparagus > Asparagus kiusianus. Next base: position 18,514 of record BQKN01055751.1, read on the forward strand.
CCTCCTCCTGGGAAATGTACACAGATGTAGCCTCATTGGATGCAGTCTCAAATCCCTCCTAAATCACATATTTATAGCTAATTCAAGATAATGACCATATTATTTGTGTTCTCGTTTCCTCATAATGTTAACAAAATAGAATTAATAATACTACTAAAGATATGTATAAGTCTCACCACTAACTCGAGATTTTCCATGATCTTATCCCGATTCCTCTCATCACCCCTATATTGTTCACGAAAAGTACCATATGCCGCTCTGGCCCTCAAGTGTATCGGCATTAATGATTTCCCCTGTCATATTATAAATTATGAGATTTCATAATCATACTAAACATTAAGATCTTTTAAATCTTTAAATGACATATACCGTATCTTGACAATAAACATCCTCCAGATTGGCATAGGAGTGTGAGCCTAAGTGATGGTCATGCAGCTTCTTTCTTCTATTTTCTGATCCCTTCGTGGATTTATTCTTTAAAAAAATTCTGTAAATATAAAATAAAATAATATCTTAAAATTATAAACTAAATTTCATGAAACTAACCTTGGCGGGATCGCTGTCCCAATACATGAGGAAAGCCGTGAAATGAACCTCGTCAACTCGGTCATCGAGGTTTAAAAACCTCTGCCAGTCCTCCTCATACCTGTCATAGGTTTCATGTTTGATCTCATGCCTCCATTGTTTGAGGACTGCTTCAACCTTGACATTAAACACATAATTCCAAGCCCCCTCAAAGTCCTCAAGACAGAAGCAGTCCTGTAGATTTACATACACATTTAGTCAGGATAATTTAATATCAATTACTAATTATTAATAAATGAAAATCTAAAACAATATGCACTTACCATAAACGCAGTCCATATCGCCTCGTATGCGGTCCATGGTAATTCTCGAAAATGAAAATAAGGGTTGATAATGGTCGCTCTACGCACGAGAACCCCAATATATGCATTCAATCGGGTCGACAAGGACCAACAGGCAAATTAGAACTATTCCACCTAATAATGGCCCTCATTCCTCTTGGCGGTTGTTTAGAATCAGGCTTACCTCCGCCACGTCGTCCCTCTACGCTATCTGACTTAGCACCTACAATAATGACAACATGATAATATATCATATAATATACAAATGTGAAAATTAAAAGTATTTATATAATTTACCATTCGCTATCTCTCTTTCTTTTGCTGCGAGTGCATCAGCTTTCCTAGTCTCCAACATAGGAAGCATTTCCTGATACCTTCTCGCAGCACGTGGGTGGTACTTCCTTGAGTCAGCCTTGGACTTATGAGAGTCCGGAGGTAAAGGTAAACTGAGAAAGTCCTGGGTCTTTGGCCGCAAGTCAGTATGGAATGTATATGATGGATATGTCAGGGTCCAAGTAGCACCTACATAAGAAAGAAGAATCAATAATATTAAATTTTAATTGACCATTATCAATTATTAAAAATTTAATACCTGTGTCGGGGGATGGTTCTGGTGCTGCATCAGAACCGCCGGGTGATGAATATCCCGCATCTGCAACAAATGAACACTATGAGCTAGATAACTAAAAATTTATAAAATATATTAAAGTATTAACTAATTTTTATACCTGCATCTGGAGAAGGTAGTGGATCATCAGCACCACTACCTGGCGTGATACTCCGTGATCGATCAGCCGACTGGTCAAAGAGCCTCCTAATCCTCCTCATCTGCAAATATAATAAAAACAATTGTTAAGAAAAAATTATATACATGCTCATGAGATATGTTTTTATTATGATAAGATAAAAATCGATAATGTGGTGTAACATATATAGTTCATACCTACATCCAGCTCCACATTCTGTGCGTAAGAGAATTCTTGCCAAATATCATCAGATGAACCGATTGGTTCACTATAATTATCTTCACTTTCTTTAATATTTTTTTCATTGTTATTAGGAAGAACAACAGATCTTGGTTCCTTGTACAAAACCACCCAATCAGATATTGTTTGGGGAGAAAATTGTTTGATTCATTGCCGTGTTCATTACAAACTTTAGACGTTTATAACGAAAACAAAAATTAGTCTTTTTATAAGACTTTTACACAATGAATACAAAATTACAATTCTCTTCAAACAGCGCAGAGATCGTTTATCGGTCTTCTGCTTACGTGGGATCTTGGCCTGTGACGGGGATGTTGATATCCGTGGACCACCGTCGATCAGATCTGATTGCTGAAAAATTGGGCAGAGCTTCTCTATCCGTGAAGGGATCGAGAAACCGTAGTTCTTATCTCGGCGAAGCGAGATAATCACTCTTCTTAAGATTACCGCAACGAGATAATCCTAAGGAACGAACACGGGCGATGCAGATCTGATGAGTTCCTCTTCTTTATGCCGACGAACTCGATCCGATCTCTCCTCCTCCTCTCTAAAACTTGTGGATCTTCACTCCTCAATTCGGCAGGGCTTCGCCAATTCTCTAAAATTCCAGCTTTAGAAAAATGAAGGCCCTGGGGCTGTATTTATAGGCTCCAGGAAGTCCGGGCGGAGACACCCTTGCTCGGGTGGAGACACCCTTGCTCGGGTGGAGACACCCTTGCCCGGGTGGAGACACCCTTGCCCGGGTAGAGACACCCTTGCCCGGGTGGAGACACCCTTGTTCGGGTAGAGACACCCTTGGGTGTCTCAGCTTAGGCTAAAATAGTCCGTTTTGCGCGCTTGTCCATTTCCTCCGTAACTTCTTCATCCTAACTCGGATTTGAGTGATTCAAAGTGCGTTGGAAAGCCGACGAGGAGACCTATAAGCTCTGATGATGAGATCATTGTGGATTAAGCTGGGATAGGAGTGTTGTTTCGTCTTTTATAAGCGATGCGGGACTCCCGATCAGTTCGTGTCTTCGTTATTCTGAAATTCCGTAGTTCGTCGATTCACTTCAAGCGTTCATCGACGTTAATCAAGCTTTTGTGACTTGGATAGTGATGTTCCTCACCTCCTCTTAGCTCTGAGCTGCTCACGGAGACCTATAGGTAATTTTTGATGCCTACAGATACCCCCTCCAAAGCGTTCCAGACTCGTTTCTTTTATAGAAGAGGCTGGAATACTTTGGATGTGATTGGTCGAGTCTTCGATCAGTGTAAAGGACCTGTAGTTAGCTTCGACTCTTGGCTCCTTCGATTTTCAGTCTATTCAATGCTTTGACGAATAGCTGAAGTCCTTCCGGCGTTGCGTTTATCGTCTGGCCGTCGTCAGAGTCTCGAGTCTAAAACTAATGAGTTGAGTTTGGCTCGTGTCATTGCGTTGACTTAGAACTGACCCTCTCCGTCGCATCGACTCTTTCATTGCAACGCATTGATTGGCGTTGACCTAGGGTTACTCGTTGACCTTAGGGTTTAAATCGTCTTATGTTGACTTTTGATTGCAACGTGTTGACCTAGGGTTACGCGTCGACCGGCGTCAACCTTAGGGTTTTGATCGCCCGACGTTGACTTTTGATCGCAACACGTTGACTGGCGTTGACCTAGGGTTATATGTTGACCGACGAAGACCCTAGGGTTTAAATCGTCTTACGTTGACTTTTGATTGCAACGCGTTGACTGGCATTGACCTAGGGTTATGCGTCGACCGACGTCAACCTTAGGGTTTTGATCGCCCGATGTTGACTTTTGATCGCAACGCGTTGACCGGCGTTGACCTAGGGCTACGCATTGATCCGGCGTTGACCTTAGGGTTCCGCGTTAGCATGAGGAGAACCAGTTTATACTCGTGTACTCCTGGGAGTCTCGGGAACTAGTTTAGTCTCGTGTACCCATCGGAGGTTGCCGGGTTATCCTTAAGAATATTACGCGTAATATTTTCCAGGAACTTCCCGTCAAAAGTAAGAAATAGTTTAGACTCGTATTTCTATTGGAGTATAAATACGGGCGTCGAATACATCGAAAAAACACTTGGAAATGGTTCAAAATGCATATAAATCATTCCGGATCCTTCTACACGTGCGAACACATTTTTTACGGCTCACACGCGTGCAAATCATCAAAAAATACTTGTAATTTGGGTTGATTCAATCTGATTTGGTTCAGATTCGGTCTGGGTTGGTTCAGACCGGTCCGGTTCAGACCGGTCCGGTTCAGACCGGTCCGGTCCAGACCGGTTCAGGCCTTAAAAAGCCTCCCAAGACCGATTTTCTTCTTCTTCTCTTCTTTTTGTTCGGTTCCAAAACAGATTCCGCCCCCCCCCCCCCCCTTGCTGTTTTTTTGAGTTCTCCCTCTCTAAAACTCCATCATCTTCTCCTTTAATAGCCTTTAAACCCATCTTCTTCAAGGCTTTCATCTTCTTCAAGGCTTCAAGCAAATCAAGTTGGGTTTAGAGGATTTTGGGCTTCATCATCAATAAGGCTTCCTCTTTAACACTTCCCCAAGCTTTGGTAAGGTCCTCTCTTCCCTCATAACTTCAATTTGATTTTCCTTTGTAGAATTCTTCAAAATTCAAAACCCTAGTTTGTTGATTTGGGGGAAAACTCAAATCTTCATTTTTTTGTTCTTGGAAGGTTGGCCGAAATTTGAGGGTTGGATTCCTCACTTTTGATTGCAAAATATCCTTAATTCCATGTATACATATATGGCCGAAAATTTGAGGGGTAGATTGTGTGCAAAATTTGATGAAATTTGAGGGTTTTTTGTGCAAAAAGTGGGTTGAAACAAGGCTGAAATTTGTAGGGGCCTTTATGCAAAATGGGACTGAAATTTTGAGGCTTGGACTTTAGACCCACTTGGCCATAGAGGGGTATTTCATGCAAAAAGACCACAAATTATTGAGGGTTTTATGTGCAAATATGGGGCCGAAATCTTTTTGGGGGCATATTTGCAAAATTGGCCGGAGAATTGAGGTGGTGTTCATGTAATAAAGGACTGAAATTAGGATTTAGATTACATGTCCATTTGGTCGAAAATTTGAGGGGTGCTTTATGCAAGAGGACCAAAAGTTGTTGAGGGGTTTATTTGCAAAATTGCTCAAAATTTTTTAGAGGGGTTTATTTGCAAAAGGGGTAAAATTTCAAGGCTGAAATTCCAAAAGTTTAGACCATAAAATCATGATCAAAATTTTGAGAAGGGTATGCGGAAACTAGACCGAAATTTGTGGAGGGGTCTATTTGCAAAATTGGCCAAATTTTACAGAAGGGTTTACTTGTAAAGTTAGCCAAAATTATGAGATATTAGGGGTGTTGGATGAACAAACACGATGATCATGCTCCAATTTGAGCGTGTCCTTGACTAGAATTTAGTCTTGAACACGAGGGGTATTTTGGGTATTTCACCAAAAATTTATCATAAGGGTTTACACCGCAATATGAGCTCATTGTTTTGCATGCATAAAACTCATAGGTTTAATTAGACTTCAACTATAAAATCCTATTTATTTTATAGGATTTTAGTTAAAGTTCTTAATTTCCCTTTTAA
>BQKN01055752.1:0-18620 GCA_022839385.1 Asparagus kiusianus
TGATGCATCTATTGTGGTTCCCAAAGCTTGAGGCCCATTCACCAAATTAGACGGGCAAATATTTAAAGATATATTTCTACATAAAAAATTGAGTAATTAGACAGCATAATTATTAGTGAAAAAAAGGTCCATGATATTTACATGGAAACATTATTATTTTTACTCTTTTTATATTTAGATAGATGGTAGATTCGAGTAGGGAACTTCTAAGCTCGAGAGGAAGTCTTGAGTACCATCCCTCAAACAATCAGGAGAACTTAACATTTCAAGAAAATCCATGAGAATTGTGACATCTTAAATCCATCTAAAATTGGAAAAAAGTCGAGAAGGTATTCGAATTTGGGACCATTAAACATGATGCATACTCACTTAACCATGATGGCGAGTGGGTATAGGCATCATGCTTTCACACATCCATAAAAGCATCTCTTCAATCAACGGTCAAATTGAATACCCTTATCCTTAATTTCTTGCACAACCAAGAATATATTTTCTAATATCCCTCTCAGAAAAAAGAATATCCTTTTAAGTCCTATTTATACTCCATTGGTGTGCCAAGCTCAAGAAGCCAATTACTTTTTAAAAAAGGGTTTTCTACATAAAAACCCACTTAATTTTAGTTCAAATTGATATTTATTATCTTTTTTTTTGTATAAACTATCCATGTATGCTCACATCTTTCTCAATATCACACCTAATCTCAACTTTGTAGCTCAAAAAATATGAGGAATTAAAAAAATATCCTTACCCAAGCATATGTAAAGCAAGTGTGCCCCAGTAAATTATAAAAAATGAGTTTTTTTTAATACTAGTTCCCCAAATCTTTCATATATTGATATTAACCCTCCAAATCTATCATATTTTGAAATTAGTCCCTCAAATCGATGTTGTTATTGTCAGAGAGGTTAACTGGAGGTCGAGATCATTGATCTCTTACTCCTCAGTTAGGGTTTTTTGTTTTTTTTTTAATATGGATTGCAAGTTGAGAGGGAGAGAAGATTAAGGGGAGATGAGGATAGGTTTTGGTGGGAAGATTGAGTGGGGCTTTTTTTTAGATTGGAGGGTGGGAGGGAGGGAGGATTGAGGGAGGTAAGATTAGAATTTAGGGATAAGAATTAGGTTTTAGAGATTTGGGCTAGGGTTTGAAAATCCATGGCCATTTAAGAGAGAATTAAGAGAGAAAGAGGGGTGGGGGTTGTTTGTTGTGGGGGGTGGGGGTGGGGGTGTGGTTTGGATGATTTGAGGATCAAATGTTGTTATAGCCGTTTTAGTGCTAAAAGTAATCTGCAATCAATAGCAGATAAGTGTCCTACATTATGCGTAATCGAGCCAGCTCTTCACTTCAAGATAACCAAAGACCCAGCTCGAACAACTCGACACGCCGACATCTCACGAGGGTGACTCGAAAGGCGTTATATGTCGAACATTGGCTAGGTCAACTTCTTAGTCAGCCTACCCGACTGACCATTCGACCGACATCTCGCGATGACGACTCAAAAGGCGGTACTTCTCGACCTTCTACAAGACAAGTAGAAAAGTGATGACTACCTCGAGCCTCGAGCCCCCTTCCGCTCATTGACAGCTGATCACCTCACAATAAATGTCATTAAATGCATGATTGATGTCATCATTTCTCTATCCTTAATAGTCTTTATGACACATTGGACCACGTCAACACCTCATGCGCCTAGTCACTTCACATTAAACGCAGAAGTGACCTCCTCTCCACTCGTTGGCCTACACCTGTAAAGTAGATGCTGACTTGGTCGCTAGCACATAATCGGTCGAAGTTGCCATTCTACCACTCTACTACCACTATAAATAGGAGTAATATTTTCAACAAAAAGGTAAGATATTGATCTCTACCCACAGTACTTAAGAACTTCTACAATTCAGTTACTTCTCCACTCAAGTAAATTATTGACTTGATCATCGTAGGAACAACCGGAGAATCCAACTCCGCCGTCTTACGATTTTCTACCTGTGCAGGGAAGAACGACACGCCTCAGAACCGAACATTCGGAGGGTCAGAGGACCTCCGTCAACCAGATCACTTCTCTCATTGACTGTTTGATATCAGCCATCAACAAATGTCAAAACATGAAAGATTTGGAGGACTACTACCTAAAAACGGCTTAAGCTTATAATTATAAGAAACATGCACAATTCACGTGTTTAAGATGAGGGTACAATAGGTAGTTCATGTGTTTTTAAACAAGATTTAACATTTTGTGTGATATCGAGAAGATGTAAACAATTATAGGTGGTTTACATCTAAAAATAAAATAAAATTTAAAGATGATAAATATCAATTTGGACTAAATTTAAGATGGTTTTCGTATAAAAACCCATAAAAGAAAAACGAGCTAACTCCAAACTCAATAGCAATAAAAAAATAGGACTTATCTGCAAAAATAACCAGGGATCGTACCCACTCGTCTCTCCTTCCTCTTCCCTCCACCCTAATAAAAAGAACCGGAAAACGAAAAAGAATCATATATTCCCAAAATGTCCTTCCTTCTTCCCAAAATATCCCCGCCTCCTCCTCTCCTCCCCAACCCGAAAAATTCTTCCCAAAACGCCCTCCCCCGATTCCACACCTACTCCTCCCCCTCCTCCCCTCCCTCTCCGCTCACCGACCTCGAGCTACCCGCCCCGGCGCAGGAAAGGCCCGCGCCTGCGCAGGATAAGGAGAAGAGGAGGAGGAGGGACGATTTCTACCTCAACGTCGGCATCGCCGTCCGTACTCTGCGCGAGGACGTGCCGGCCCTCTTTCACAAGGACCTCGACTACGATATTTACAGGTTTGCCACTCGAAGCCCCTAATCCCGACGAGCTTTCTTGTCGACGTCATCGTTCGCCCTTTTGACATTTTCACCGTGGAAATTTACGCTGCAAACGTTCGATTTGTTGCCAGCGCAAACCGCAAGGCAAGTGCGGCTGCAATTGCGGTTGCGCTTTTGCTCGTTTCGGTCTCAAACGCCGCAATTTGTTGGCGTGTCGTCCGTCGTAATTTAAAATTTACAACTGAATTTTTTTTTTTTTGGGGGAATTTATAGGGAAGATATAACGTTCATAGACCCTCTCAACACCTTCCAAGGGATCGAAAACTACCGGCTGATCCTCTGGGCTCTTCGATTCCATGGGCGTGTTCTTTTCAAAGAGATTGGGATCGAGGTGTTTAGGGTTTGGCAGCCATCAGAAAACTCGATTTTGATCCGATGGGAGCTTCAGGGGGTCCCACGCGTGCCTTGGGAGGCTCAGGGTCGGTTCCAGGGAACTTCGAGGTACAAACTGGACAGACGCGGGAAGGTCTACGAGCACAAAGTGGATAACTTGGCCTTCAATTTTCCTCGGACTGTGATGAAGCCGGTAACAGTGTTGGATTTGGTTGGGGCTGCCTGCCCAACAACAAGTCCCAACTTGTCATTCTGGGAGGACCAGTTGGGGGGTTCATCCGCACGCCCATGGGTCGAACTGTATCGGGCAGTTAGGCTGACTTTAGAGCAAGGAGAGCAGGGACCGATGGGAGTTGGGCTTGAGGGCTTGATCGTTTGTTTGTGACGTGCCGATGATACTTGTCTGATAGGAGCTTGGATTGTACATAAGAAGCTTAGAGGGATAATGTCGGTGAGTTCCCTTTTATTTGATTCTGTATTATATATTGATGATATTTTGAAAATGTATGTTACATAAAAGCCACAAGTACATGTAGTTCCCTCTTTCGAGTTAGTAGCATTATAATGCGCAAATTTACATATATATGAGGAGAATAAAGTATTAGTTTGTATCCTTAGATTTTATTGTTATTTTTTTTAAGTTTCAATGTTCTTCTACATTCAATTTGCAACTGCGGTAATTGGCTAGTTGCAATTATATGCTAATTGTCTTACAACTGAACCAATAAATAGAAGACGTGGAAAGAGTGTACCTCATTGCAATAGACAGTCAGTGATAAAATACATTGGCATCTTTGTCCTGAACTTCATTATTTTACTGCCAAATTAAGGGAAATTGAGAATATTCTATCCTTTCTGTGTACAATCAACTAAAATGTACGAAACAGAAATATGGACACATTAACATGATAAATCTTGGATAATATTTCTTGTAAAAACTTGCCACCCTTGTGTGTGTGTGTGTGTGTGTGTGTTCTATGCATTACTGGGCCATTTCCATCTACCCTTCGTTTCTCCTCCATCTCTGCCATGATCCATATGTGTGTAAATAATCTTCCCACTTAGTTGTGTAGGTTTGACAGATGTTTTAAAGAGTTTAGAGCCATAAACTGTGTCACATTTGGAGACAACTATCAAGAAGGTATGCCATGCTCACATGTGATGGACGCATGCTTATTATACACAATACTTCCATTTCTAGTGCTACTTATCTAATTCGTTATGATGCTCATACACAGTACTTCCATTTCTAGTGCTACTTATCTAATTTGTAATGTCTCAGTGTATCATTTCAATGTTGGCGTGTTGATAATAATAGAACAGTGGCTGTAAATGAGTCTTTATGGTCTCAATCTGAGTCTCGTCCAATATTTACATTATTGGTCTAAGATCAAATTGTTCACTCAGTTTTGAAGAAACACGTTTTGACTACAATTTCTCTGTATAAGATGTTGCAATTTTTTTTTTGAGAGAAATGATGGATTACCAAAATAGTAATCCAGCCAGCTAAATTAGGCAAAAAGGTTGTTACAGACAAAGCACTCATCCCCAACCAAGAATGAGTACCCTAGATCATCACAGTTTTACAAAATAAGAAACTTCACTCCTACTGATAGCTAGCAACAAAATATCAGAAGCTATAGCATAATTCCAGCATTTATACAAGTTTTTCATTTTTAAACCACAAAATAGATCACAAAATCTTCCAGCTTAACTTTCATTCCAGCAGCTCTATCACCCCCACCACAGGAACCGAACCCCCAGAATTTGCAGCAGCTTTCTTTCTCCTCTCTTGTAGTCTAGCTGCACGATTAGAAATCTGTGATCCTATCCAAAATTTTGCAAAAGTCACAATTTTATTCAAAAGTTCTAAAGATCTCCTCCTCTTATTAGAAAAAATTCTATCATTTCTTTCCTGCCAAATACACCAAATAAGAGCACAAATAATCACATCTCTTTCTATATTCCCACTCACATGTTTTTCATCATTCCAACTTTTCCAAATTTCATTTAAAGAATATAAAGTAAAATCTTTTTTAATTTTCATTTTGTGTTGAATAGACCTCCAGATTGAGTATACAAACTCACATTTAACAAAGATATGAATATGATTTTCCTCTTCCTTAGAATAAAAACAACACATCATGTCTGTATGAATACCTTTTTTCTCCAAATTTTTTTTGTGTTTAAACCATTTCTTAAAGCCAACCAAACCAAAAACTTCACTTTTAAAGGAACAGGGAGATTCCAAAGATTGATATATGCATACCTTAATCCTCCATCAGTAAGAAAATGATAATATGATTTAACAGTGAACTTGCCTTTTGCTTCCCAGTTCCATATTCTTTTATCCTCCCTGTGAACAAAATTAACAAACATAATACTCTTCAACATATCAAAATATTAAAAAACCAAATTTCCAGTCAGTTGTCTTTGAAATTTGATATCCCAAATCCACTCATTATTAATTTTTTTCCTCAAACTGCTAATAGAAGCATAGGGAAACTCTGCAATATGAAAAAGTGCAGGATACAAAGAGGCCAGAGTATTTGTGCTTGACCATTTATCAAACCAAAACAAAGTTTGATTTCCATTCCCCACTTTTACACAAGTACTGCACAAGAAGCTTTCAACATTAGTAAAAAAATTCTTCCAAAAATGAGATAGAAATCTCTTGCCAGAATAAAAATATTCTGACCAGTTTTTGTTCTCAAAATACTTGTAGAAACTTATTTGTTTCCACAATTCCATTTTATTATCAAACCATTTCCAAATCCATTTCCCCAACAAAGCTTTGTTCATAGTTCTCAAATTTATAATCCCCAATCCACCAAGCTTTTTGGGTTTGCACACTTCATCCCATTTAACTAAATTAGAAGAATTCTTATGTTCCAAAGAACCAGTCCACAAAAACCTTCTCCTCATCCTATCAACTTTATCAATAAGCCACCCAGGAAAAGAAAAAAAGACATCCAGAAGATAGGCATAGAAGAAAGAACAACATTAACTAATACCAATCTCCCACCTCTTTGTAGGCGTTAAAAAATGCTGAAGGATATCCAAATACAACTCAAAAGGAAATCATCCAAAAAGTCAAAAGAACACAAGTATAAACTGTCTCGCCGTGCGAGACAGTCTTTACTGTCTCGCTGGGCGAGACAGACTTTTACTGTCTCGCCCACGCGAGACAGTCTTTACTGTCTCGCCGGGCGAGACAGTCTTTACTGTCTCGCCGGGCGAGACAGACTTTTACTGTCTCGCGCACGCGAGACAGTTCTCAGAGGGTCAAAACTGCTTTGAAAACCGCCAACACGTGGCCACTAACTGTTCAAGAACGTGGGGAACATCGTGGGCGAGAATCACGCTGACAACTGCCAAAATAACGGAGTTTAAGACGTGGGAAGGCAGTTACAACAAAAACTGCCAGACAGTTACTGTTCCCGAGATAGCGTTTTACTGTCTCGCTGGGCGAGATAGCAAACACTGTCTCGACCAGCGAGACAGTAAACACTGTCTCGGAAGACAGTTTTCCTCCAGGGCTATAAATACCCCCTGTAATCGGTTTTTTTGAAGAGGTTGGATCCAAAGGCTGACCAGAGCATATTTCTGAGCAGACAGAGCAGAGTTCTTCAATTCAGAGCCATTCCTTGACATTCAAGCTTTGACTTGATTTCAAGAAAAATGACTATCTTACTTCGATAAGATATCGTTTCAAATTCTCACTTCGATAAACGAAGGAAGAATCATTAAAGCCTTCACAGTTCAACCAGGATCTGTGATTCGGTGGTCCACGAGCTAAAGCGCTCCCGGCACAGGCAAAGATCCCACGCAAGCAGCGATCCAAACAACGATCCTGCGTTTGTTTCTAAAAAGTTGTAATTTTCCTTTTGTTGTGTAAAAGAGGTCTTATAAAAAGATAATTTCTTTTGAATTTATTGTAATCGATCGAAGATATAATGAATTCCACAGCAAAACCAACTTTTGACGAAAACACTCTTGATAAAGACTTTCCTTTCCATAAAGCTAGTCTTCTCTCAAACTTCTCAATTAAAGGAGACCAATCTTTTTTTTTAAATTTTCCATGTCTCAAAGGAACTCCAAGATAAGTAATAGGAAAGCTTCCACTTTTACAATTTAACATGTAAGCCAAATTATGCTGTAAAATCTCATTATCTTCAAGAGCAATAAGCAAACTCTTGTTAAAATTTATTTTTAATCCAGAAGCTGATTCGAAACAGTATAAAATCATTTTCAAAATTGTTAACTGTTCTCTTTTGTTTTTACAGAACACAAGAGTATCATCAGCATATTGAAGATAACAAACCTTCTGATTCATATTATAAGGGCCCAACCCTTCAATAAGAGAAGCTTCAGCTGCTAAATTCAGCATTTTAGAAAATGAATCAGCTGCCAAAACAAACAAAAGAGGAGAAAGAGGATCACCTTGACGTACTCCTCTTTTGGACATAATCTAACTACCAGTTTTTCCATTTATGTTAATGGCAGACATACCTCCTTTTAAGCACAAATTCACCCAATTTATCCACTTACTACCAAATTTTTGCCTTCAGAACTTCCAGAATAAAATCTCAATCTAGCATATCATAAGCTTTTGCAAAATCCAACTTCAAAAGAATTCCTCCCTTTCTATTATTCTGGAAGCAGTCATCAATAATCTCCTGAGCAGCTGCCACCCCATCAATCAAAAATCTATTTTTTATAAAACCTGACTGAACTGGATCAACTAGATATTCCAGCTTAGGACTTAATCTATTAGTCAAAACTTTTGTGATTATTTTGTAAATCACATTAAGTAAACTAATAGGTCTGTAATCAATAACTGTTAAAGCCTCATTTTTTTTGGAATAAGAACTATATGAGCATAATTGAGTCTATTAATCTCCAATCTACCTTCATAAAATTCTTCAAACAGTCTCATAATATCCAATTTAACAGTTTCCCAAAATTCCTGAAAGAAAACAGCCGAAAAACCATCAGGACCAGGAGACTTATCCTCTTTCATATCAAAGATAGCTTTATGAACCTCATCTTCAGAAAAAGGTTGTTCTATTTCACTTGACCCCCAATCCACCAAAGGAAAGAGTTTATTCCAGTCAAGTTGACATCTGTGCGGTTCCTTTTGACCAAAAATCTGACTGTAATGTTTAGAAAAGATTTGAGCAATACCCTCTTCAGAAGTAACCTCAACATCATTAATAAAAATAGATGCAATCAAATTGTTTCTTTTCCTGCCATTAGCAATCTTATGAAAATATGTAGTATTATTATCACCCTCCTTTAACCAATGTGCTTTAGACCTTTGTTTCCACATCTGTTCTTCTTGAAATAAAATTTCATTCAACTGTGAAACAACATCATTTTTCTTGATCAACTCATCATCTTCTAAATCTCTATTTTCCTCAATAACATCTCATTCCAACAAGTTATCTAACAACTCCTTTTTCTTCTGTTTGATACTATAGAAATTAGAATGTGTCTAATGTTTAATGCATTTTCTCATAAATCTCAGTTTCCCAACTATGTTTTTAGCTGCAGATAAACTCTTAGGTGCACAATTCCACCATACAGGGACTCCTTTTTTAAAGTCTTCAGACTGAAGCCAAACTTTTTCAAATCTGAAAATTTTAACAAACTGATGGTTATCCCCACAGTCAAAGCTAATAGGAGCATGATCTGACAATTGACTACTAAGACCTTGCTGTTTAGATAAAGGATACAAATCCTCCCAATCAGAGTTAAAAAAGACTCTGTCCAACCTAGCTAGAGTAGATGATCTTCTTTTACTTGACCAAGTAAATTTTCTTCCATGCAATGGACTATCAATTAATTCTAAATCATTGATCACTTCACGAAATTCTTCCATATCTTTTCTATGAGTACTTTTACCTCTTCTTTCATCAGCATTAAAAGTAACATTAAAATCACCCACAACTAACCAAGGTCCTGGAAACCTGGTTTTAACAACTCCAAGCTCTTGCCAAAAAACAATTCTCTCTCTTTTGCAATGTGGACCATATACAGAAGAAATAGTCCAACTAACACCATTCCTCTTATTTTGTAACCCTACAGTTAAAACAAACTCTCCAGTTAGCTCATGAATTTTTTTCCATTTACTATTATTCCAACCAATCATAATACCACCTGAGGCTCCATTAGCGGGCAAAAAAACCCAATCAAATGCACTGCCTCCCAGACTTTTAAAATTCTATCATCAACACTACTCAATTTTGTCTCTTGTAAACAAATAATCTCAAATTTGTTTAACATACAAAAATCTTTGACCCCAAATCTTTTAACATTTAAACCAAGACCTCTCACATTCCATGTAACTAACATATTAACAGAAAAACTCCTTAAGATCAAAAGAAAAAAAGAGCAGAAGCTACTCAAAAGTAGCCCTCTCCTTTTCCATTTGCCTCATTCTTTCTAAGGGGTCAAAATCCCCTTGAGGCTCAAGAATAATAGCACATTTAGAAGCTATATTTTGCATCTGTTTATTGGAAAGATCATCAAATAAAATTGGAACAAAAGAAGTACCCAAATCAGAAGAAATATCACTTGAACCACTTATAGACATACCTTGAGTCTGCACATCTTTGTTTTTAAAAGCTGCCCTTGCAGTAGCTCTGTCCAAAGCAGATATAGGTTCAAGATCCATGAATCTAGAACATCTACGGACGTATGCAACTTTAGAATTTGTAACAAGCTCATGTTCTGGAGGAGGCAAGCAATTGGGAGGTTGAATTGTCAAAATCTCTTCCTCTTTCTCTGAATCATTCTTCTTAAAATTAAACTCCTGAGATGACTCCAGAAACCAATTACCCTCATCTTCAACTTCACTTATCATAAGAGATTTACCTTTTTCATCCTCTTTTATAGAAGAATCTTCACTAACAACAGGAGATAATTGACTTTTCAATTCCACATCAAGTTCCTCATTTCTGTCACCCTCTTCATCCAGCTGTTTATTAGGTAAATCAACCCTCTCTTCATTTTGAAAGTTGAAAATCTGATCAGGAGGCATAGAATTTTCCTTCATTTCAACATTCAATCCTGCAACTCTCTCCTCTTTCTCAACTGAATTTTCAAAACCATCCAGCACATCTGAAGCCCCAAATTTTTCAGGGATATGACCACCACCCAGATCCTGTACCAAAATAACCCTTTCTGCATTAATCTTTTGATAAATTTTTTTTGCTTCATTCCATAGTCTGGCTGCTGGAGATCCCCATGGATTATTCCTCAGATCTTGTCTAACATTCCAAGAATTTGAATCAGAATCCCTCAGAGATGAGGATCTAGTACCACTATCCTTTCTTCCTTTAAACCATTTATCATTATAAGAGCTTTGATTGTTTTCCTCTGGATTATCCACTTTTTGTTTCTTTTTTTCTGCTTCAACAAAGTCTCCCATAATTGACATGATAGATACTTCCACATTATATTGATTTTTTCCAACAACAACCTTCAGAATCTTAGGGATATCAATATATTCCAGACATTTAACCAAAAGAACTGCATCAACTAAAGCAGTACCTGCGTTTGTCAACGAATCAAGCTCCATTAAATCAGCAAAAGGCTGAACCATTAGCCCAAAAGCTTCTCTACTCCACAAATGTGGTGGAACTCCTTTCAACTTAATCCACACCTGAGCATTTCTTTTTTCAACAACATTTCCTTCCCAAGCATTCCATCTTCGACACTTAATTTTGCATGATCTAAGAGTAATAACACCCATCTTAATCACATCCTCCGTTTGTTTCCAAGGATGAATCTTAACCAGTACTTCTCCATTAGTAAACAAACGAAGATCCCAATATTTATTCATGGGAAAAAAGGTTCTCAGATCAAGTTCCAATCTCTCTAAAGATATATTGCCCCCTTCAATAAACGATATAATTGTAAAATTTCTAAACTTCTGGAAATCAGAATTAATTTCCCCTTCAAAACGAAGAATAGCAGTAGAAAAACGAAGGGCGCTCACCAGAGACTTTCAAATCTGCTTCTAGATCACCATAATCTCGAGGACCCATGTCTTGAAACTTAGAAGAATTTTCATGCAGCTTATCCTCCTCAACTTTAGCAAGCGATCTTTTACCCTTGTCTTGATGAAAATCTACCTCTTGGTTCCTTGATGTAGAAAATCCTGAAGCCGTCCTTTCTCGACGCCATTGCTAAGGATTTGCTCGACCCGTTCCATTATTTCTAGGGTTTTGCTCCCATCTGCCTCCAACACCACCATCGTTAGCAGATCTACCTCCAGACTGTCCTCTACCTCTATTGAAACCAACTCTTCCTCCTGTACCTCGACCCCTTGCACCAGCTCTGCTACAATTTCTGGCCTCGTGACCAAAAGTATTACAATTAAAGCATAAGATCGGGTCCCTATAATTTTTCGCCATGTGATTTGAACCACCACAGCGAAAACAAAGACGATCTCTTCTAATGACCTCCGCAGAAATGAAACGAGACTGAAATTTTTTTCTTAATAAGGTTGGAGACGGCGCTTTAGGGTTTCTCTTCACCGCTTTAACCCATTCGCCTTCCTCAATCTCCGCCTTAGAATCATCAATTTTTTTATCTTGCTCAATCTCAACCGCTGAATTTAACCCAACTGAGGTTAAATCAACTATTGGAACAGTAACTCCAGTTCCCAACAAAGGTTTACTGGGCTGCTTAGAAATGGGCTTCGAAAAATCAACAGGATTTTTTATGAGCTTTTCTCCCCAAATACAATGGGCCACAAACATTCTTGAATCAAAATTATTAAGCCCATTCATCATCAGATTCCCCTTTTTTTTTCAGAACATCAAAAAAATTCCAAGAAAATTTGAGAAATCAACTCAAGAGTTTCTAATCAAAAGAAGCACAAAGAATTTAATCCAAAAAAATGTCTATCTTGTCACAGAAAAACAAGAAAACTAACCAAAGAATCAAGATCCAAAGTCTATAAAAAGAACCCTAGATCTCCGAAGAAAATGAACAAAAGAAGGTCCAACGATTCAAGAAGATCACCAGAGAAACTTCAAAAGAGTCACCAGAGAATCGCCATCATCATCATCATTATCATCACCATCATCATCACCAGCTGCTGCAGGACAACAATGGAGCAGGCGCTGCTCCTAACGGCGGTGCTTTTGATCCGTACCCTGTATAAGATGTTGCAAATTTTAGCTTCAAATTCATTTACTAAACATCGTCTTATCTGTTTTCTAAGAGTTCGTTGTCAACTGACTCTAAACCCTCATCAAGTACTTTCTCTTTATTGTCTTGAACCTTTTGCTCATCCTATTGGAAAAAGCTGACAAATAATTGCTGCTCGATATAGTTTTTATTCTTATGACTCGAGTATACACCTCTAACCAAAAGGTCACAAAATTTTGTTTTAGTTTTGAGTCATCTACTTGAGGTAGACCTTTAAGTCATAGTTACTGTTGTCTAGTGAGAGTAAGGAGTATCACACTGGTTAGTGTCATAGAGAGAGACCTGAACTTTCTCACTGTTGTCATAGTGAGGGTAAGAGGTATCACACTGGTTTGTGCATACACATAGACCTGAACTTTCTCTTAGATCACATATGATGTATAACAAAATGCCAAAATCTCATATAGAATATACACATCTTGTTCTTAAATCAATCAACTATAAGAAGAAATAATTTAGGAGAAAAAACTTAAATAGTCTAATCTATTAAATAAATACGCATAGGTTTAACCTTTGCACAAACTGAAATTCGTGCAAACTTTATCCGGTATAAGCTTTTTCAGTTGTTAGTCTTGTTTCCAGCTAGAGGCCTTGATGGCTGTTCTCTGGAGAATAGGGGAGAGGAGACACCAATTAACTGGCTGTTATATTTGACAGTAGTTACCAATCAATAAAGGAAGAATCAAATTCTGATTAAAAAAACAAAATGTGGCTTATAGTAATATCAGACTTCGACATTTGGAAAATGTAAAAGGTAATATGGTTACAGGAAATATATAATTAATATTTGAACTGTATTAGACCATGAAGTATGAATAAATAAACTCAATTAGTACAAACCGCAATATTATAACCTGAGGTGAGTTATTTACTTCTTCTTTTCAATTGTCAGACTTCTGAGAAATGCTCTGGATTAAACATACTATCGCCTGTGTTTCTGCTCTTGTATTCAGATTTTACAAGTCAAAAAACAAAATTTGCTTCATATATGTTTGCTATCTTGAAGTACCTTTTCCCTCTTCATTTCCTTTGTATCTGAAACTTCTACCTCATCCGCTATTTTGGATGTTATTAGTAAATGCTCGAGAAATATCTTTGATACTCTGTCAGAATTCTGAGAGTCCAAATTTATGTATTGCAAGGAGAGGGGGAGCTTCATCTCATCTTTTTTTTAATATAAAGTTGTGAAAAACCTGTAAAAAAAACTCAGGAGTAAACTATGAATAAACCTTAGTGTTATATATGGAAGCCTAGATATCCTTAGATCTTACATCGACACACAAATGTTCGACGATGTACACACACACTGCCTTCTGATCGTAAACTTGAACTAGCACTAAAGCTCTACCAGGTTTCAGAGTAATCAACACTTGAGGCTGTGTATCAGATGTTTTTAACGTATGCGAGGAGGTCCTACACCATTACATTAGAGGTTGTTGTTAGTTTAGGTTAGTGAACAGATTAATTATTTGGTGTTTTAGATGATAGACGTCCTTAGCGATTTGATGTTATGCCTAAGAGGTAAAGATGGATGGCCAGAAGCAATCTTTTTGTCTTTAAGATGGATATCGAAACTGAGCAGGGGAAAAAAAAACAAAATGAACCAATGCATATTTAGATTTTGTATTATGGCGTGATGAATATATCCAGCTGGGACCTTTCATCAAAATGATGATGATGATGATGATGATGATACTCGTTAATTCTAGCTCTTTCTCTCCCTGAAATAATTTACTGTTCTCTCCAAATCATTGTTCTTCTCTAATGTATTTCCTCGATCTACCCAGTAAAAGATGGTGATTCATGCAAAGCACGGTCCATCTCCATACGAATTATCTATTAATTAAGAACCTTGGTTAGTTATAGTTACACCACGCGCTCGATATTTATTTTATCGCATATATAAGATCCACATGAAAGTCAAAATCAGGCCAATTTTCTTTTAATTTACTGATTTGAATTCAAAATATCATTAAATTCAAACAAACCCTTTTACTATCACCCAACTGCGAATAAGAAATACCACATTTGAAAAGCAGATTCTACATTTCCAAAGCTACCTGATTGGAAAAGTAAAATGCAAAAAGTTGTCGACGTGCGCTTCAACCCATTTCCTTTTATATTTATTTATTTATG
The DNA here is from genome assembly GCA_022839385.1 of Asparagus kiusianus. NCBI lineage: Eukaryota > Viridiplantae > Streptophyta > Magnoliopsida > Asparagales > Asparagaceae > Asparagus > Asparagus kiusianus. The sequence goes on from BQKN01055752.1 coordinate 14,541, forward strand.
TGGGTTATCTTTGCATGAATTTAATTAAAATAAATAAATAAAGTCTTGTTTAAAACAAAAATAAATAAATAAATAAAATAATTTAGTGCATGATCTTTAATTTCTACTCTCTCACCAATAATTTATAGATGGTAGACTATATCTGCGGAAAAGTATCAAGTCCATCCGGACCCATAAACATTAAATGCGCACCAAATGAATATCGTCTCTTGAATCCCTTCCTTGTTGACAAACCTACTTATTGACAATAATGCACTATATCATATCTTTAAAACAAAGTCACTTTCACACTTTTAATTAACTTTCATTTAGAAATCGCTCCCATGGTCAGCGGTAAATTTTGAAGAGAGTCATTATGAATATTTTGATGAAAAATAACTAAACCTTCATGCATTTATTAAGTATAAATCACTGAACGACTTCCACATGCTCCATTAGCCAAGGGTGTCACATGAAGGTTCTTTATGGTAAAACTAGTATTTTAGCCCGTGCTAACCACGGTCTTATCACAATTCATTTATATTTCGTTGTATTTCAATCATTATTATCCCAATATAATTTTTAAGGATCTAATGACTCAACCACCTTTTGAAGCACGTGAACCTCACCCTACCTCACACCCATTGAGGTCAGAGAACATGTCTCTGCCTAAAAATAATGATATTAAACAACTTTTATGAAACTATAATTAAAATAAAAATTATATAAGCCAATTTTTTCTAATAAATTAAAATAATATTTAGTCATTTAAAATTTACTAAATTTATGGTATTATTTAATTCACTTTTTACTGAAATTAATTTTCAGAAATATCTAAAAATAAAAAGTAAAAAATTGAATTAAATTTGTAAATTTGTAAACTACTTTATTTGGGAAAATTTTTTAATTGCTGTAATATTTTTAAAAACACAAAATATATTTTTCAAAAATATTCAAAAAATTAAAAGGTAAAAAGTAAAATTTGGAAATTAGGAAACTAAATTATACTTACAAAAAATTTAATTTCAGCCATCATATTTAAAACACCAAAAATTCTCATATATTTGAATTCACGAACTCTTAATTTACATGAATAATTTTAAATTTAATAAACTTTCACAAATTAATAAAAGTAATAAAATCTATAATTTAAATTAATATCAAGAAATATATTTTATAATTGCTTTCTAGAAAATCAATATCTTTTACTCTAAAATGTTAAATAAATTGAGCCTAGAAAACTAAATTAGAATATGCATCGAATTATGATTGAAAATAAATATTAGATATAAAAACTATTACACATTTTAAAATATAAATAAATAATTATGATAAAATTATATTAAATACCTCAATTATTTTCTCCAAACAACAAAAGTATTGTGGGTTGAAAATTAAACATTGAAAATTTATTTTCATGCAGTAATGTTTACCCAGAGATAAATTAAAAATATAAAATTAAATATAAAAATAGTAAACATATTAACTTAAAAATAATTATTCAAAAGTTGTAGAATAAATACTAGAATAATCATTCTCTAAGTAAGAGTGTTTTGGATCGTATATAAAATATTGGAGAGTTATTTCTCAAAAGTAAAACTCAAGATCCAAAAAATTAATATTTTTCGATAATACTTAAAACAACACCTATTAGATATAAAAATAATAATTAAATATATGAAATTAGAAATAACTAATTTAGAGTTGCATAATAAATACCTAAGAATTACATCTCTAAGAAATAGTGCCTTGAGTCATAAACAAAATTATACACAAATAAAATTGATGACTGAAGAATTTTTTTGACAATAATTAAAATAAAAAAAATAATACATAAATTAAAATAAAATAAATGTTGGGCTAGGCTAGATTAATTATATGATGTAATTTTTTAGAGATTGAAATAAATTCAGAGTTCGAGGAAAAAGTTTGGGATCGGAAAAAATTCAGAGTTCGAGGAAAATTTTGAAAAACTAAAAGAATTTTTGTAATATTTCAGAAATCTTTTGAAATTAAAATAATTTGAAAATTGTGAACAAGATCTAAAGTAGGTAGTTAAATTAAAGTCATATTTGACAATTTAAAATTTAATAAAACTTTTGGTACTATTTTTATTTTTCACTAAAATTAATTTTCACAACTATCTAAAAATAAAAAATAAAAATTTAATTATTGGGAAAAGTTTTAATTAATGTAATATTTTAAAAAAAGAGAATATGTTTTCAAAATATTTAAAAATGAAGAAATTAAAATTAAAATTTGAAAATGAAGAAAATATATTATCCTCACAAAAAATTTAATTTCAGTCATCATATTTAGAAGCACCAATAATTCTGGTATATTTGAATTTATGAACTCTTGATTGACATGAATAATTTTAAATTTACTAAGCTTTCATAAATTTATAAAACTAAAAAATCTAAAATTCAAAATTAAATTCTAAACTGTAAATTCGGTAAAACAATTATTTGGTTAAATTTTATAATTTCAATATTATTTAAAAATATGAATAAGATTTTCCCAATTTTGATAATTTGAAATTTACTAAAATTTTGGTTTTACGAAAGATAAATCTTGAATTATAACAATTTTAAATAATTTAAAAATTTGTGAACATGATCTAAATTAGGTAATTAAATTAAATTAAAATTTGGTGCTTTAAATTGATAACATGTATGTGGTAAGATTAATTTGGTAAATTAAATTTTAAAAAATTAGGTATTATTTAAAAAAATATTTTTAAATTAAAATAATTTGAAATAATATGAAAAATTATAAGTACGATCTTAATTAGGTAGTGAAATTAAATAAGATTTGGTAATTTGAAATTATTAAACTTTTGGTATTATTAAATTCAATTTTTACGGAGATTATTTTTCATAACTATCTAAAAACAGAAAAAGAAAAAGAAAAATTCAATTAAATTTGTAAACTCGTAAACTAATTTTTTTGTTGAAAATTTTAATTGTGGTATTATTTATAAAAAAATCGAAAATATACTTTCACAAATATTTAAAAATGATAAAAAAATCCAAATTAAAATTTAGAAATTAGGAAATTAAATTTTATTTATAAAAAATATAATTCAGTCATATATTTTATAAATTGTTTTGTTAAAAATCACTATCTATTATTCTAATATATTCAATAAATCAAGTTTGGAAAGTTGAATCAAAACATGCATTGAATTTTGATTGAAAATGACCATTAGATATTAGAAATATTAAACATATTTAAATATAAATAAATAATCATGATAAAGTTATATTAAATACCTAGACTAATTACTCCAAGCAACAAAAACACTGTCTGTTGAAGATTAAGACTTTCCAATTTATATTACTGTAGTAATGTTTATCGGAGATAAATTAAAATGCAACAATTAAATATAAAAATATTAAATATATTAAATTAAAAATAATTATTCAAAGGTTGAATAATAAATATCTAAATAATCTTTCTCCAAATGAGAGTGTCTTGGATCGTAGATAAAATATTAGAGAGTTGTTTCTCGGAATTAAAACTCAAGATCCTAAAAATTAATATTTTTTATAACAATTAAAACAAAAACTAATAAATATAAAAAAAATTAAACATATAAATTTATAGATAACAAATCAGTGTTTGCATAATAAATACTTGAAAAATATTTCTCCTAGAAAAAGTGTCTTGGGTCGTAGAAAAAATTATATAGGAATTAAAACTAATGATTTCAACGAATTTTTTTATAACAATGAAAATCAGAAAAAAAATAATACAAGAATTAAAATTAAATAAATATTGGACAGGGCTAGATTAATTACTTCATGTGTTTTTTGGAGATAAAAAAAATTCAGAGTTTGGGGGAAAATTTTGAGATCAGAAAAAAAATTGGAATTCAGGGAAATTATTTGTTTACATGAAACTACAAGACCAAAATGGTTTTATTTCAATTTTGAAAAGAAACGCCTAAATGAGATTATGGATATTTGATATTATTTATGATTTGAATTAGTTACTAAAGATATTGCAAAAAATACACTAATTTATTATAAATTGGTTTTTACTATACATATTTTTTTGTCTTAATTAAAGGTTGAGATATTATAACAATTTAAATGG
>BQKN01055752.1:18630-35130 GCA_022839385.1 Asparagus kiusianus
ATTATATGACGCATGTTAAAAAAATTGAGGAGGAGGAGGATGTGGTGGCATCCTCCGTTGAATTTTTTTAGTTTTTATATTTTACTTTAATGTATACCCTAATAAAAAAGATACATTAATACACCTTCATCCACTGTTTTCTTGATATACCAATCAGTCAAAATCATTAAATAAATTAAAAATACATAGTTACATCATAGCTTATCCTCAAAATCAACTAATCTAAGAGCAAGTCCAGCAAGCTCCCAGTTGGGAGTCCTAGTCAGCAAGCTCTCAAGAGCTCTCAAGCATTTTGGAATAAAAAATTAAAAAAGCTCCAACAATCTCCAAGTTAGGAGCTCCAACAATATAAAAAAAACACTCTTCTATTTTAATTTTTTTACTCATTACTTTCAATTATATTTAAACCTCTTTTATTTCATTTCTAACCGTTGGATACAGCCTTCGAGGGAGCGCACACGGTCTTCGAGGTAACCCGCGGTCTTCGAGGCAACGCACACGGTCTTCGAGGGAACGCATGCGGTCTTCGAGGTAACCCGCGGTCTTCGAGGTTGGGCAAGAAGTATGAGGTATCACAAACTTTGACCGTCAACCGACTTATTCCTATAAAATTCGATGCCTTCTCACTTTAACCTATCATCTCCAAGAACAAAATGTCTAGCTCATCTAGCTCTAGCGATGATGAAATGATGAAGACATTCTTTCTTATGGGAGCTGCTGTCGTCGAAGAAGAAGAACAAGAAAAAGGTTCAACTTTAGTTCAACGCAAAAGACGTATCGTGCTCCATCGACACCGACTGGAAGGTCACAATCGGTTGTTCCAAGATTATTTTATTGACGCACCAACCTATCTTCATTATTTTCGTCGAAGATTCAGAATGGCGCGTTCGTTATTCTTTCGAATCCACAATGCAGTCGTCGAACATGCCAAGTACTTCGTCCAAAAGAGGAAATGCTGGACAGTTGGGACTATCTAGCATTCAAAAGATTATTGCAGCTATGCGGATGCTCGCATAAGGAGCATCCGCTGACTCTGTTGACGACTACTTTCGGATCGGTAAAAGTACGTCGCTTGAGAGCGTGAAGAGGTTCGTTCGATCTATTATCAACATCTTTGGGGAGGAATACCTTCGTTCACCAACTAATGAAGACGTTGCACGCCTGCTCGAGGAAGGTTCGTAACGAGGTTTTCCTGGTACGCTTAGGAGCATCGACTGCATGCACTGAACATGGAAGAACTGTCCAACCGTCTGGCAATGTATGTATACTGGGCATTTTCATGAACCTACAATTATTTTGGAGGTCGTAGCTAGCAAAGATCTTTGGATATGGCATGTCTTCTTTAGACTGTCGGGGTCGCACAATGACCTCAATGTTCTACATCGTTCACCGGTTTTCGCACAACTTACGGAGGGGAGAGCTTCATCGCGCAACTATACTGTCAATGGCTACGAGTACAATATGGGATACTATTTCGCCGACGGGATTTACCCAGAGTGGTCCACATTAGTGAAGACTATTCCAGCACCTCAAGTAAACAAGCATAAGTACTTTTCTCAACAACAAGAGAGCGCAAGAAAAGATGTTGAGCGAGCTTTTGACGTGTTGCAAGCTCGATTTGCGATTGTTCGTGGACCAGGATGTTTCTGGCAACCTAGTGTGCTAAAAGACATCATGACAGCTTACATCATAATGCATAACATGATCGTTGAAGATGAATGAGATTGTCAACTGGACAACAAGTTCGACTTTACTGATTTGATACTAGTCGTTAAACCTTCTCATGTGCGGACGGTGCCTCTAACTGAGTTCATCCAAAATCATCATCGGATCAGGAACACGCAAACACACAAATTACTAAAGAATGATTTGATCGAGCATCTGTGGCAGCTCAAGGGATCCATCGCCGAAGATTAAGTTTCTTTATGTCTAATGTAATTTCAGTAAAGAAGTTCGAGTTGTTGTACTACGCCAATTTCATTTTTAATAAAGTAGTTGTTTTCATTCAATGTCAGATTTTTTAACTTCAAGTACAATCATAAATCTAATGCAAGACAATTAGGAAGAACTCTTAGACATCCACTTCTCCAATATCTCTGCCTGACGCATTTTAAAGTATTGTCGTTGAACTGAATTGAGTGTTTAGAGATCCATCTTCATGATATCGTCATATTGTTTCTTCTGTTTCATTTCCATTTTTTTATTGGTGGTTTGCTTCATCCACGCGAAAGCCTCTCCCATGATGGACTTAGCAGACTCAGAGCTTTTCATATTTTGTTTCCTCTTGAGCTTTGCCGCTTTCCTCCCTTCAGGCCTTGCTATAACATCATCCGAGTCAGTGTTCAAATCGATGGGGGTTGTTGGGTAGGAATTGTTTGGTGAGGAATCAGAGTTTGTTGTTCTTCTCGCCTGTGATCGAATCTTATTGTAAGTTTCAATCTGTTGGATCCACTTTTGATGATGACGCAACTCAACCTAGCAGTGTTCAAACACGAATGACTTACCATAAAAAGATTGGTATAATTCTTTTACTTCTACAGTCTACACAATCGTTAAATTTTCAATAATTAAAAATATGATGCTATGGCATTTACATAAAAGCATATAAGTTAAATATTTACCTGGTCAATAATTCTCATACCAGATCTTTGTCTTCCTTCAATCTGAGAAACACACCCGCAGAATTTGTTGATCGACGGTTGTATTGTTGACCAACGATGCATCATTTGGTTTGGTGTGCGGCTCGTTGGATCGGTGGAGTATTGGATAAAGTAGTTGTTAGCGCTTTGCTTAAACTTATCTTTGTGTTGCCCCATACCTTGTATGAGGTCTTGGCTCGTGTTCAGCCAAGCAGACACGAGAAGCTTGTCCTCGTGGACAGTCCAAATTTCGAACCGCGTGTAAGCCTTCTTCTTCTTTGTGGTAGGTGTTTCTTAGATGTCACTTGTTGTGTTGCCGATTGCGAGAACTCATTGATGGGGTGACCTTCTTCTACGACGTATGTGTAGAACGACAGATAGAAGGCCGAACCTTCACCAGTGAGGAGTTACGAGTAGAAGTTTTGGAAGGGATGTAGGCATCAAAAAATACTTACAGACATCCAAATACCAATCAAAACAACATGGAAGAACAATTTACACGTCATCAAACAACACTTACTGGCGCGGCAGGACAGAGTGCCGCGGTTAAGGCGCGGCAGGATAGAGTGCCGCGGCTAAGGCGCGGCAACCCATAGCGCCGCGGCTAAGGCGCGACAGCATACAGTGTCGCGGCGTGGGCGCTACAACCTAGGGTGCCGCGGCTATTTTAGAGGAGTGTTGTGACGGTTACGAGGCAGTTATACGATGGTTTCTGAAGTCCACGTGGCGATATATCAGAAATAGAACGTGTGCTGACGTGGAAAAAGCCGTTAAACCACGTAAAAAAGTGGTTAAAGATCGTGGGAGAGCGGTTTCAAGCACGATGGAACGTGCTGGTAACTACCTCTTCGGCCGCGGCAGCCTATACTGCCGCGCCAATAGCCGCGGCAGTGTAGACTGCAGCGGCCAAAGAGTAAATACTTGGGCAGTTATTTTTGCCCCATATTCGCTGTGGTGCACTTCTACCCCTATAAATACCCCCCTATACACGAAATAAAGGACAGAGAGCAGATTAGAGCAAAGGAGACTTGAGCTTTTGGAGATTTTGAGGAAGAAAGAGAGAATTTTCATCCTTTGACAAGCATCATTCGGTGATTCCTAGAGATCTAGCTCAGACTTGATCTTTGGAAGAGTGAATATCTTACATCGATAAGATACTCGCTTCAAATCCATACTTCGATAAACGAAGGAAGAATATCAAAACAACCTTACGATCTTCGAATCGGTGGTCCACGAGCCAAAGCACTCCCGACACAGGCAAAGTCCCACAAAACAGGAGTTGATAAACAATTTCTGTGTTATTTTCTTCAAGAGTTGTAATTTTCCATATTTTCGTTGTAATTTCTTTGTAATCAAAAGAAGGTTAGTAGAAATGGCAATGGAATCAACTTTTGTCGGAAACAAACTGGCGACCACAGTGGGAGCCAGCGGCCTCGCTGCCGAGGCCGCCGTGTCGCAACCGATAAAGATTATCGTTACTGAAGAGATCGAATATGAATTCGATCAAGCCAAATTCGAGGAATACTTGTCATCCTCATCCTCAAAATCCTCCTCATCCCGCAGGTGCAGGAAGATTTCTTCTCCTAAGAAAATTTGCAAGTCCACGGTCTCTACAAAGGTCGCGGATGAAGATTCTTACCCTGTTGCTCTTGATGAAGTTACCCGTGACATCTCTGCTCCGAAAGACTCCGCTCCCATTAAGGAGTCATTGATGGATAGTTCTCCGGTGTTGACGAAGAGAGCTCGTCAAAGACAGCGCCAACGACGTGCTCGACAACTGGCTAAAGCCATGCAACAGACTGACGGGGTCCACTACTATACGGACCTAAAGTCAAGGAATCGAAAGGTGGTTCAATTGTCTCAAAGGCAAGACGACCATGTTTCTGCAAAACTTACAAAGGAAGAATGGACCCTAGTCAAAAGGGCTCGTTCAACCCTGAAAGAACGGATTCAACGGCGTAAAGTAAAAGCCGCTCGTGCCCGTGCACTTCGTCAACAAGATCAGAAGAACAAGAAGGAAATGGTGTGTGAAAGAACACCAAAAAGCTGTAAGATTTGGGTCCCCAAAACCGAAAGTACCCAAAAATTACAAGACGATGCAGTCTTCAACCGCGGTAGCACAAACCGCCGCGGCAATACATTCAACCACGGCAGCACCAACTGCCGCGGCAACTCATTCAACCGCGACGGTTTGGATTGTCGCGGCACTTCAACTGGTCATGATGCTCGTCGCAAGGCTACAGCTGCATCGACACCTATTCCTAGTCCTTCTGTTACAACAGCGTCTGCTTCATCACCAACGAAACCCTGGGTTAGCCCAGATTTATCCAAATTCAAGATTACTATGGCGGATCATCTCGGTCCTTTGACTGACGATCGAGGCAAAGCCCCAATGAAAGAAATTCCGAGCACAGTAAACAAACCCTTGGTGGTTTCTTATGCAGGGGGTCGTAAACACCCTCCTGTCAGAATTACTCCAGTCCAAGACAAAAGAATATCGGTTCATGATCGTCTAGGACCTGTGAATACTCCACTCCCACAAGGGGGTGTGTTTAAAAATATAACTTTGGATCGCTCAGAAACGACAAATAATCGTTTTGTACGTGAAAACAAGGTTTCCAAACCAAAGATAGGTTGCTCAAATCACGGCAATGATGAGCTGTACTATCAAAATAATAATTCAAGAAAAAGGATTGCCCGAGAAGGTGAGTCTCATTGTGCATGCGAAAGACTTATCAAGGCAGTACTGACGGAATGCGATTGTTCAACAAAACGAGTTTCAGTATTCCAGAGACTTTCGACTGAAGCGTCAAAATCCAAGGTGAGACGTTTCAACCGGAGGAAACCGGCAGTACAGCAGGATGAATTCCCTGAGGTCACCATTAATATGACCGGCAAAGGAAAACAACATCTAGTCAACCCAGACCCTGATTTCTCTTCAGAAGGAAGAGTTGAGCAGGGTCTTTCTCAAAGAATGAAGCGGTTGCAACGAAGGGCCAACCGACGCCGAGACTACAAGAGGATGCACGAAGGTTTGTCGTCAGAAGACGAATTGTCAGATAATTGTTCTGCGGTCGCTTCAGATGACACCGCATCCAGTGTGGGGCGAGCGAGAGAATCATTCGCCATCACGCCAGACTTATTAGCTCAAATTCTACAAGAAGCATTGGCCAAACAACGCGAAGAGATCAGAGCTGAAATCAAAATGGAGATGGAGTTGACGATGCAGCAAGTACGAGATTTGCAGGTACAACAAAGTCAACCGGAATCGAACCAAAAAGCAGAATCCAGCAAACGCAATGCTAAGCCTGTACACATAACTGAGGATGATGACAAAGAAGACGAAACTATCTTTGATGATCCTCCTCCAGACAAAGACGATTCTGGAAGCGGTCCGGTTAAATCGACTACTCAAATTCTCTTGAAGAAGAGTGAGGAAGAAGATAAGAAGATGCATGATCTTGAAAGCAAAGTCAATGCCCTGATGACGGCCCAGGAAGTGAAGAAGACAGGCATTCCATACCCGTATCCGAGGGAGTGGGATTTGATTCGTTATCCCCCAAAATTTAACTTGATTAACTTTACTCCTTTTGATGGCAGGGGTTCACCAACTCAGCACTTGATCTATTTCAAGTCACATCTTGGCGCAATATCAGGAAATGAAGCCCTGATGGTCCGGTCATTCATAGGAACCCTCCGCGGGTCTGCCTTCGATTGGTACCGACGCCTGAAACCTGGAAGCATCACCAGCTGGGGAGATATGGAAGAACTGTTTCTCACCAACTTTTTCGACGATGACACAGAAGTTTCCATTGGTTCGTTGTTGGACGAGAAGCAAAAGAACGGGGAATCGGTCGACGTGTTTGTCAAACGATTCCGGAACAAAGCGGTGAACTGCAGAGATCCACTCACCGAAGAATTCATCCTACAGACATGTCATAACAACCTGTCTTTGGATGTGCTGGAAATAATGGGGGTTGTGCCCTCTAAGACCTGGAAGGAGTTGAAGGTTAGAGGTGAACAAGCTGAACGATTTCTCAAAAGAAGGAATTTGGAGAGAGGTCAGCCACCAGCTAACAACCAAAATCAGAAACAAAACTTCAATCCTCGAGGTAGAGGAAGAGGGTCGGGACCCGCTGTCGATGCGCATCAAACGTCACAGCAGCCATCACAACCGCAGCAGTCTTCATTCCAGTTGGCGCCGAATCAGAGTCAACAACCACAGAAGCAATTCAAACCATCGGAACCCAGATTCCCGAAGGAGTATTCGTTCAAAGATGATGAGGTTCCAGTTATATTCAAGTACCTGCTAGAGAATAACAAGATTAAGCTTCCACCAGTCACAAACCAAGAAGAAGCAACGAAGATTAATGACCCAAAATACTGTGCGTACCACAGAAGGGTCCACCATCCCACTAAGGCGTGTTATGTCTTGAAGGACAAAATACAAACCTTAATTGATGTTGGTATTGTGACACCGAAGCCAAAAGAGAAGAAGGTGGGCGCAAACGCGATCTCCATTAGCTTCGGGTCGGTTCCTTTGTCCTGGTTCTAAGCCGAACCAGTGCCAGAGGTAAAGATGCAAACTATCAATGATGATCCTCATGGACAGCGCCAAAAAGGGTTAGTATCACATACAGCCCCTAACGGCGAAATCCTTTGGGTTCATCCGGATTTGCTTGAAGACGAACAGTGGACGGCATCCACATCGAAGAAGAAATCGAAGGGCAAAGGAAAGGAGAAGTCCTGTTACGGAGCCTCGGCGATTCCTGAGAAGAACGATGAGGAGATAGCAGCTCTACCGCTCTCGGATGAAGAGCAAGAAGTTTTCGCGATGAGGGGTGGAAGTGAATACCATTACCAGTATCCTGAAGCTCCTAATCCTAATGGTAAAACTCTAGCAGAACTGGGGGTGGATACGACCCCACCCGTAGCAACCGAGAGACCTCAGAGAGTTGTTAAGCAGAAAGAAAAAGAACCTCAATCCAAAGAAGTTCAAATTCCGAAGCAGTCTCGTTTCAATAAACCAATTGGACGAGACAAACCGGAAAGTTCAAATGCTCCATACCGGTTCGACGTCATGACTCAATTAGCCAATATCCCAGCAAGGATCACACTGTACGAGTTATTGCGCCTTTCGAAAGAAACCAGAATAGCATTGCAAGAAGCCTTGGCTGATTCTGAGGTATTCCTCACTCAGATCAAACCAACTCCTGAAGAGCCAGAGTCGTCGGTGCAACATTGTAACCTGGCAGCCACCAAATTCCCTTGCATCGCTTTCACAAAAGAAGATATGCAAGTCAGAAATTCAAAGCATGATAGGCCGTTATATTTCACAGGATATATCGGTTCGAGCACGGTCAACCGGATTCAAGTCGATCCGGGTTCCGCTGTTAGCATCATGCCACTCCGGTTGATGTACCACCTCGGGATTCCCGCCAGTAAGTTAGCCTCAACGGGAACTGTCATTTATGGATTCAACACTAGCGGATCAAGACCGTTAGGAAAAATCCGGGTGAAGTGTCAACTTGGAGATTTGAAGTCTGAGGTTACATGCTATGTGATCGATGCAGAAACTTCCTATAATTTACTGTTGGGTCGTCCATGGATCCACGGTAATCTTATAGTTCCCTCTACTCTCCATCAGTGTCTGAAGTATGTCGACACTAATGAGGAGGTCAAGACGGTGGTCGCGGATAAGCAACCATTCAAGGGGTTAGAAAACTATTTTACTGACTCCCTTCTGTATGGTGCTGAGTCCGATACTGAACCATCGGTCCATGGCACGGATAGCGGAGATGAAGCTGATACCGAAGCCGGGCTCGATTATAGTGAAGGTCTTGTATTAAATAACATTGAACCTCTTGTAATCAATCTTGACGGCGATGAATCGTCGGATGAAAGTTGTAACTGGCAACTTGCCGATGAAATAATAAAGAACGATTTAGAGTATTCGTCTTGCCTTAATGATGTAATGCAGAAATTGTATGATAATCCTAATCTACACATGCCAATTCGTTCGTCCTGCACGGCGACGAAATATCTGCAAAATTCAGCCGGGACAACAGTGATCCTACCTGCAAAGACAGGGGGTGAGAAAGAAATAATCTTTGGAAAAAGGAATCCATCCCCAGCCCCTAGTCTTTTCTTGGACAACGACTCAGATGATGAAAAACCTGGGTGGCATTTCTCTCGGTATAGTTGGCAAGCTAATGATTACATGGAGAGGCAAGGCTATGACCTCTCGCTCGGTGAAGGTCTTCATTTTGGTCGAGGAGTTAGGGTTCCACCCCGTTCTACTTATGTACCAAAAGGAAAACCGGAAAATTATTATAGTCATAATAGAGGTCTAGGTTATTCTTCTTCATTTGATGATGAACATTGCCAACAGATCATTAGCCAATTAATAAATGGGAGTGGGCATTCATCTGATACTTCAATGTGGGACTCTGACACGAGCATCGGAGAAAGATTCAAAACCCTAATGTCAAATATGGCAACAGTTGACCCTTCCACAACTGAAGAAGACGACCAATTGCTTGTTTGGGAAGATCCCTGGATGCATTACATGAATATCCAGTACGGAGATCGATTTGAACAAAGAGAACCTCCTACTGAGGATAAAGTGATCCAAATTAATATGGGTGACGAAGCTAATCCAAAACCTATATTTATCAGTGGTGACCTTCCACCGGACGAGAAAGAAGAATTAATCGCCCTCATTAGAGAGTATATCGACGTTTTTGCTTGGAATTACGAAGATATGCCGAGACTCGATCCGAACGTAGCAATGCACAATCTCAACATAAAATCGGATGTCAAACCTGTCAAACAACAGCAAAGACGGTTTCGTCCGCAAATTATGGAGGCGATAGAAGCTGAAGTCAAGAAGTTGATCGACTCAGGTTTTATCAGAGAAGAACAACATCCTGAATGGTTAGCTAACATTGTTCCAGTTCTTAAAAAGATCGGAAAGATCAGAATCTGTATTGATTTCAGAGATCTGAATGCCGCCTGTCCTAAAGATGACTTCCCACTACCAATTACGGACGTCATTATTGACAATACTTGCGGATTCGAGAGAATGTCATTTATGGATGGTTTCTCAGGGTATAATCAAATCAAGATGCACCCAGACGATGAAAAACATACAGCATTCAGAACACCCATGGGGGTCTTTTGCTATACGGTTATGCCTTTTGGTTTAAAAAATGCTGGCGCCACGTACCAACGAGCCATGACGCAAATCTTTCAAGAACATCTGCGGAAGACCGTTGAATGCTATGTTGATGACCTGGTCGTTAAGAGTCGTGATAAAAGAGACCATATTAATGATCTGAAGACGATGTTTGGTCTTATGAGAACTCATCAGCTAAAGATGAACCCGACTTAATCCTTCCTAGGAATGTCGAGCGGTAAATTTCTCGGATTCGTCGTCACCACAAAAGGTATTCATATTGATCCTGACAAAGTGAAGGCGATAAATGAGCTGCAACCCCCGAGAAATCTTAAAGAACTCAGAGGATTGCAGGGACGATTGGCATATATCCGTCGGTTTATATCAAATCTGTCCGGAAAATGTCAACCATTCTCTAAACTTGCAAAGAAAGGCGTGTCATTCATTTGGGATGAAACGTGTCAAAAGGCGTTCGAGGATATTAAAGCATATCTAGCGAACCCACCTATTCTCGTTGCACCGAAATCGGGCAGACCGTTTCTGATTTATGTCAAAGCGACGAGCCATTCGTTAAGTGCATTACTTGCACAAGACGACGATAACGGTCACGAACAAACGGTATATTACTTGAGTCGCACATTGGTAGGAGCTGAATCTCGCTATCCAATGATCGAGAAGGAATGCCTTGCGTTGGTATTCGCCGTCCAGAAAATGCGACACTATTTAGTTGGGCAGACGATTTATGTTATTTCCAACATAAACCCTGTCCGCGTATTCATGACCCAACCAGCATCCATGAATTGGCGTTTAGCTAGATGGGCTCTACTTTTATCGCAATATGACTTGTACTTTAAACAACAAAAATCGATTAAAGGACGAGCTATTTGCGATCTTCTGGCGGAAAATCCCACAAAGGATATAGTCGAATTGTATGACGATCTGCCAGATGAAACTCACGAAGTTAATACTACCTCACATCAACAAGTGTGGCAGTTGTACTTCGATGGGGCTTCTCGCGCAACCAATGTGGCAAGCGCACCCGGATGTTCTAAAATCTCCTCAGGAGTGGGGGTCGTTTTAGTTTCCCCGGAAAAGCATGTTTTGCCTAGAGCATACTCGTTGACCGGACCATGTTCTAATAATGTAGTCGAATACAATGCATTAATAATTGGACTCAATTTTGCCAAAGAGCTGGGGGTCGAATACCTTGAAGCTTTTGGGGATTCTCAATTGGTAGTTAATCAAATTCGAGGAGAGTATGAAGTCAGAAGTCCAGACCTGATTTCATACCATCAGGTGGCCATTGAAATGGCAAACTCGTTTGAAGGATTTTTTATCGAGTACGTTCCACGTCTCCAAAACGCGTATGCAGACACACCGGCGGCATTGTCAGTATCATTGGCTCAACCTCCCGAAACAGAGCAATTGATTACAGTGAGAACTCACCAGCTTATCGTTCCAATCTACGACTCAGATGTTAAAGAAGTATACTCAACAGGAGTGGAACCTGAGGTTCGAGATTGGCGTTTCCCAATTATCGACTACGTCCTACATGGTATATTACCTGAAGATGTAAGAGAAAGGGAATCAATTCGACGAAGAGCACCGAGATTTTACTATAACGCCACGGCACGAATGTTGTATCGACGATCGTACGACGGTCTTTTACTTCGTTGTCTATCCGGCAAAGAAGCAGAACAAGCACTCAAAGAGGCGCATAACGGAATATGCGGTGCACATCAACCCGGTCCTAAACTCTGTGATCGACTTAGAAGAATCGGGTATTATTGGCCAACTATGGTAAAGGATGCAGTTGACTACGCACGACGATGTGAAGTATGTCAGTTACATGCAAATTATATGCACCAACCTCCTGAGTATTTGCACCCATCGGCAACGTCGTGGCCATTCGAAACTTGGGGCATGGATATCGTAGGTCCTATCTTCCCACCATCGGTTAAAGGGGATCGCTTCATTTTGGCAATCACCGACTACTTCTCAAAATGGGCAGAAGCAGTTCCACTTAGAGAAGTGAAGACGAGTGAGGTTATTAAGTTTATTAAACACCATGTCATATATCGGTACGGTGTTCCAAGACGGATAGTACATGATAATGGTCCTCAATTCGTCAGTAACGCATTTATCAAGTTCTGCGGCAAATTCGGGATTAAAGACGTTTCATCGACGGCTTATAACCCTACGGCTAATGGATTGGCTGAAGCTTTTAATAAGACCATCATCAAGATTCTGGCAAAATTGGTGAAAACCAATAAACGAGATTGGGACGACAAACTTGGCGAAGCCCTATGGGCTTATCGCACAACCGTCCGCACACCAACCGGAACAACCCCATATGCCTTAACATATGGATGTGAAGCTGTTCTGCCACTGGAAATACAAATTCCTTCTCTCCGCATCGCTCTCGCAACGGGAATGACGACGGAAGAACATCATCAGAAACGTCTCGAAGAGTTAGAGATGTTAGACGAAAAGCGCTTGGAAGCTCAGCAACAGATCGAGTTTTATCAAGCTAGAATTTCTCGGACTTTTGATAAAAGGGTTCGACGACGAAGTTTTAAAGAAGGAGATCTAGTTCTTGCCGTCCGAAGACCTATGATCCTCACTTCTAAGAAGAAAGGAAAATTTGAACCCAAATGGGAAGGACCATTTGTAATAGAAACCGTCTATTCAAACGGTGCATATCGCCTGGTTACTCAGGATGGCAACAAATTAATGATGCCAATAAATGGGAAGTTCCTGAAAAAATATTACCCATAATACGTTCAGGATAACCTATGTAAAACGGAAAGTTCCTAGAGAGTCCTATACAGGATATTTCAGGATAATCCGCTATCAGTTGATTATCATTAATAGAAAATGATCATGCGAATAATATGCTTTTATTACTTGTGTCGAGATGAGATTTAATGACAGTTTATCTTTCCTCACGAAATCTTGTAACACGATCATGGAAGGGGAGACTCAATGATTTGTAACCCCGCACCATGAAACCCCCACCGATCAGACCAACCAAAGGTCATCGGTCTATCGAATTCCTGTGCCTAAAATCAAAATTTCCAACTAAGTAGTTCGTGTAAATTAACAAACTCATTGTTATTTGTACCCTACTTCTATTCCTCTTGGTCAAACCTTCCTACAGTTAGGACCAAAACCAAAGTCCCCTCTCGATCCGTTCCATGAACGAGAGGTCCACAAACTGAATAATCAAACCTTATGACAGTTAGGGTTATTCAAACCAATTCGGATTCCCTAAGTGGAGATCCCACTTTGAGTTTCCTTCGCACCAGGAGATAGAATATAAAATTCTTCCTCTCCATTTCTGGGTTTATCTCTACCAACAAACAAGAGACCAGGAGATAGAATATAAAATTCTTCCTCTCCATTTCTGGGTTTATCTCTACCAACAAACAAGAGACCAGGAATCGGAATGTGAAATTATTCCTTTTCCAATTTTGGGTTTTTCTCTACCAACAAACAAGAGACTCTGAACTGGAATATCCGAGTTCTTTCTTCACAAACTCAAGTTCGTTTTCATAGAAAACATGACCGATCTACACTTTAAAATCCATGTCATTCACACATGGGGGATGTTATCTCTACCCCTTATTAGAGATAAGTCTACATCTAACACATGTAGCCTACACATTCAATGCTGTAGTTTAAAGTCTAAAAGAATTTAAGTCTTTTAGCTCAACGTTATATGTGAAACGGATTTAGATAATTCACATACTAGCCCGATTCAAACGGTAATCGGTAAAGGCATATCAAATCCGTTGATGGCTGAGGATTTGCCAAAAATCCTACAATTATTATGGTTATTCATTTCAAACAAAAGTGAATAATCAATGAGCAAGAAAGTTCACTATATTAATCAAAGAGTTCAAACAAAATAGCATAAAAAGAAAAGTTTTCAAAATTACAATAATTTGTAATGGCGAAGTTCATCTTCTAATTGGGAAAGTTTTGTAGCATAAGCCAGTTCGAGCTCAGGTATCAGATTAGCTTTAAATTTTCTTTCATCGATGCTTTGAATTCTGGCCATCTCTTGTTCCTTGTCAGCGAAAATCTTATCCTGAAGATTCAGCTGTCGGAGTAAGTCCACCTCAGCCCGAGTTACCTCCGCTAAATCAGACTCCAAAGTCTCACAAGCTTCCTTAGCTGCAGCAAGTTGTTTCTCTAATTGTGCCATCTCTACTCGACGTGACTCCAAATCACGATACAAGTCTGCCTTAATTTGCGTCTTCGTGGCAGCACTCACCCGGAGTTGATTAATGCGAGTTCTCAGCATTTGAAGTTCAGATTCAGCGGATTTTTGAGAATCACGCCACTCCTGCAATTTCAGATCTATCTGGGAAGTAATGTATGAAGACGCACCACTAACACGAAAGCTCTGCAACCGTTCGATATGTTGTCTAAGATCGACCAAGTAAGCGTCAATTGAGTCGGATAATTCAGTGCATCCATGTGCTCTAATTCCGGATACATGATGATCAAGAGATTTCTTGAAAGGTTCAAAAGATGAACCTTTAAAGAGAATTCGATCAACCATGATGTTTAAGAAAGTGACAAAGCTTTGGACGTCAGCGCAAATGACGACTTTTTCCGGATCTTCATCCGCCAATAAAACTTGAAGGCGATCAGACAACGATAAAGGAGCTACAAAGTGAACAGACGAAAAGAATTTGAGATATACATGCTTGCGTATAACAGCGGACGGAAGCATATTAAGTTCGTTAGCGAATATCATAGTTGAGTTACCTTGGCTTGGCAATACTACAGCGGGTTCTATAACAACTGGAGATTGCTCAGGAATGACACTCGGCTGTTGATCAACTACTTCAGATATTTGTTCATCTGAAGCCCCTAATGACTCTGGATCCGGAGCTATAAATCCGTGAGGGACAATTTCTATAAAAGAGAAAGGGATGAATCAATATTCTACTCTTTTAATTTGATTCCGAAATGCATCAAAGATAAGATGTACCAAGTTGAGGTGAAGTCACGGGAGGTTGCTCTTCTACGGTAACCTTCGAACTTCCCGCTTCATGAACAGCTGAGGTCAGATCGGAAGTTATAACGGGTTCAACTTCGACAACATCAAAAGTTGGAGGAACAGTAGTTGATGGTTCAACTGCAGTTGGAGGACCTGCCAAAAGTATGAAACCCAAGCCTTCAGGTTGATCACATTCACCAACGACGGTAGATGCATCAACTTTATTTGTTGGTCCTACGTCTAAGATTCTTATTTCAGTCATAAAAAATGGTGACGAGAAATACAACTTACTTAAGGATTTAAGTCCGAGAGTACGTACCTCCTGATGCACCTACTTCAGTTGAATCAACTTGAGTAGTTGGTCCTGCAGTAGCGGAGGAAATCGGAGATGACAATATATCGGAAATCTTCTGATGTGCATCATCGGAAATATCAAGATCAAAATCACGTTCATCAAAATCTCCGATATTTATATCATGAGTAAGTTCCGTGTCTCTCGGTTCATTGACAGGCGTGTCTGTTAAGCGGAAGGATCCGTCAGTACATGTGCAAGGAATATGAGGGAATCAAGACAAACAAAACCAAGATTACTTTCAACAGCGGGTATAGGTTCAGCGGCGCTACTACTCACACTCACCTCCTTTAGTTTGACTAAAAGAAGATAAAGCGCACAAGTTAGTAGAAGAGGAACACGTTCCGATTCATCTATTTTCCGAAAATATCCTCCAAATAAAGAAGCACATGTACCTGTCTCGGTAGTTGGAGAGGACGGTGCGACAACCGGAGGAATGATGGCGTCCACATTGATGGGTCCTTCACTCACTGCTTGGTGTACTTGTTGAGTGAAGCCGGATTCATCAACGTCCATCAAACCCGGAGAAGAGGGCTCTGGCATAATTTCCCCTTCCTCTTCTGGTTCAACTACAATAATGAAAAGAATGAATAAATTTTAACTTCAAAAGATAAAATGACGGAGAGGAAATGACAAAGAGAGTTTACCTCCTTCATCAGCTGGAAGGTCTTGGAGGATTTCCTCTTCACGTAAAGGAGAAAGTCGGCGTTGCCGACGAGCAGCCTTCTTGATCCTCTTTGACAAACGAACATCTCCAGAAACTTCTGAACCTTCATGGCGAAATTTGGTTCGTGGCTCAATTCCTTGAGCAGGACGGGATTGAACTTCAGAAGGAGCAGAAGGCCGAGACCTCTTTCTACTAAGGAGCGGAGCAACTTGTTCTTCTTCTTCTTCTGTTTCTTCCTCCCCTACGGGCCATCTAACAGTCATTTTATTGGAAGACGATAAAGGAATATCCTTCTCCATCATTCGTACACCTCTTGAGGGAACACTTGGCGATTGAGGAGAAGATGCCCGACGAGTTCGGTGAGCCACAGGAGAAGAAGGAATATCGGCCTCCCCTCCACCTCGCGTTTCATCCTCTTCGCTGGAAGTGTCAAAGTCATCGCTTTCCTCAGAGTTAACTGCTTGTTTTCCTTTACGGGAGGACGTAGCGGGTTCCTTTCCTTTTCTAGATACAATTCTCCGAACTACAGCTTCAGATTCTAGTTCGGAAATCTTTTTCTTTGGAACAGGAGTGTTGGCAGCTAAAACCCATCGACAATAAAGAAAAGTCAAAAGAATATCGGGTTCAGCGACAGGCAAGCTCAATTGAGCT
>BQKN01055754.1:588-19308 GCA_022839385.1 Asparagus kiusianus
GTGACACTAAGAAGAGTTAGTGCCTCGTTTTACCGAGACATAAGCTTTACACTTCAGAGATCTCACGCAGATCGACGAAGTTCAGTTTCCATATCCCACGTGGGTAGACGAAACTCTACCGGATTCTCCCGGAACGGATCTTGATCGATCGGCGGTCCACGGATATCTACATCCCCGTCACAGGCCAAAGACCCACGCAAGCAAGCACCGATAAACGGGACTTGCGTTTATTTTCGAGAGGGTTGTAATCTTTGTTTTCAATTTGTTTGTAACAGATTTCAATCAATGAAAACAGCAACTTTCGACGAAAACATCAGGAAGCAGTTTATACTCTTATACCGGTCAGAGTTTAGGAAGCAGTTTATACTCTTATACCGGTCGGAGTTGTGCCGTTTTCAACTGGCTCACTCTAGCGTTATGACACCGGCTTCAACCAAGGTTTGGATGCTATTCTTGAGCGTAAAGCATGCCTTGGTTGGGTGAAGGATCCTCCTGTGGTATGCGCAGTACTTCGGATCCGTAATATCGTCAGCTTCCTCCTGATTCGTGATCGGTGGGAGCTTGATCTTGTTATTGTGAAGGAGGGATTTGAATATGGCTGGAACATCTTCGTCCTTGAAGGAGTACTCTTTTTGAGGCCTCTGATCCGAAGTCTTTTGCTGCCTCCGGGACTGCTGTTGCGATGTTTGATTAGCATCGACAGTCGTTGCGGGTGTCTTTCCTTTATCACGGGAGGCGAAGTTCGAGTTTGGAGGATTTGTCGTCGATTGACTCCTCTCGGCCTTCTTCCTTCGGAGGAAGCGTTCGGCTTGTTCCCCTCGGACCTTCAAGTCTTTCCAAGTATTGGACGGTGCTGTCCCCATTGCTTCCAACACGTCCAATGCGAGGTTGTTGTCGCAAGTCTGGAGAATGAACTCCTCGGTGATCGGGTCCCGGCAATTCAACGCTTTGTTCCGGAACCTCTTGACGAAGGTTTCGACCGGTTCCCCATCCTTTTGTTTCTCGTCGAGCAACGATCCGATGGATATCTCGGTGTCGTCGTCGAAGAAGTTAGCGAGGAATTTTGTCTCCATGTCGTCCCAGCTACTCACGCTTCCTGGCTTGAGGCGGCGATACCAATCGAAGGCGGCTCCACGAAGAGTGCCAACGAATGACCGCACCATCAGAGGCTCATTGCCGGAGATAACACCCAGGTGCGATTTGAAATAAATCAAATGCTGAGTGGGGGAACCCTTCCCATCGAACGGCGTGAAGTTGATTAGACTAAACTTCGCCGGATAGGGGATTGATTCCCACTCTCTTGGGTATGGACAAGGAATGCCCATTTTCTTCACCTCTTGAGCGGACATCAACGTATTGATTTTGCTCTCGAGGCTTTTGATCTTCAAGTTTTCACTTGTATCTTCATTGGCATCCTCATTACCACCCCCTGCATTGACGAGAGGGTTATTGGCGTCACGAGTTTCATTTGCACATGTGTCCTCATCTTCCAGATTGTTCTGGTTATGACGACTTGGTTCGCCTTGTTGGTTCCTCAATGCCTGGATTTGTTGCTCATGCATCTCTCTCATAGTCTGCATGGCCATCTGCATTTCGAGCCTAAAACTCTCCTGTTGTTTGGCCATAGCATCTTCGAGCATCTTGGCCACTTGTTCCGCGCTTATCATGAATGACTCGCGGGGTTCTCCTTCGCTGGACACGGTGTTGTCAGACGCTACCGCAGAGCAAGCATCCGATTCTTCATCTTCTGAAGGTGGTCTTATCCGAACCCTACCATACGTCCTTCGTGCGATGGCTCCAGACTGCAAACGGGTTAGACGCCGGGATGCTTTCAGAATCGACTCGAGATCATCCCGTGTCGATGTCCTTTTGCTGGTCATATTGGCGGTGACCCTCGGAAATTCTCCGTCTTCAACCGCCGTTCTTCTTCGTCGGAAACGCCTAGGCCTTGGTTTTGGCGTTTCGGTACTGAGCTTTTTGAACACCGAGACTCTCTTGGGGACTGCTTTGATGCAGTTACATTCAGACAGTACCGCCCGAATGAGCTTGGCACAGGGGCATTGAGTCTCTAGTCTTTGAGGACTTCTCTTTCTGGCTCTGCTCGTACCCCCAGCACGATAGTACAGCTCATCCGTATGAAAGTCGGAGCAACCTATCGTGTGTTGGTACGATCTCTCAGGCATAACGTCATCGTCCTCGGACGACAACGTTTCCTTCTGAGAGGAAATTGCCTTCTTCGGGCTTTCGGGAGTCACGCGCCTCGAAACGCGCCTTTGTGGGCGTGAGCTCTCAGCAGGCTCTTGGACTCCAATGCGCAAATTGGCGTGCGCAGCTGCCTTGAACTTCTTGTCATGCTGAAAGTGACAGTGACCCCCAGCATGTTGAGTCGTTCGGGGCTTCTTCATCGGGCCCAAGCGTTTATGAACTTTGCTGCGCTCATCGGGAATTGGACCGAGGCGCTCCAAGATTGACCTCCTTCTCCGGGATGGCTCGGGAGGTTGAACTCGTTTTGAAGGCTGTATTGATTGTTCCTTAGCCTGAGTTGTGGTTTCAGACTTCGGTTTCCATATTTGGCGGGTTGGTGGCGACTTCTTGGCCATCTCCTTCTGCAACCTTCTACGGGCTTCTTGGACTTGAGCCCGTGCTTGCGCTGAGAGTGCGTGGCGCTTGTGAATACGCTCCTCAAGTGTTGAACGATTCCGTTTGACGCAGATCCATTCGTTGGTTGGCGGCTTGGAGGAGTTGCCACTCATCTGTTGTTGAGGCTGTTTGCCTCTCTTGTTCTTCGGACTCGTGTTATGGCGGATTCCATCCGTGGATTCCATTGCCTTCGCGAATTCTCGGGCCAAGCGTTGACGTCGTCTTTGGCGGGCTCTCTTTGAGAGAGTCACCACACCTTTGGTGACGGAGGAATTGGTAGGAATCAGCTTGACCTGGTTGGAAATTGGAGGGATCTCACCCAAGGCGACTTCGGCATTCAGCGGGGCGAGATCTTCGTTGGTGTTTTCAACATCTTCGTACCAACGAGGCTTTCTCCTGGAGGAGAACTTCTTGGACTTGCGGGGGGAGGTTGATCCGGACGAGGACGACAAGTACGCCTCGAACTTTTGCTAGTCGAACTCGTATTCGACCTCCTCCACGACCGGGATTGAGATCCGCGGCTGCGACGCTCCGATCTCGGCAGCGAGATTGGTGGCTCCCACTGTGGTCGCCAGATTGTTCGCGGGAAAAATTGTAGCTTTCATCATTGATTCCATTGTACACTCTTGTAACAGTTTATCGATTACAAAGATCCGGTCTTTTTATAAGATCCGGTTACAACGAAAATCAAATAAAAAGAAAATAAAAATTACAACTTTGTTTCCTTGTTTGTCGAACGAATCGCGAGCTCCTGTTTTGCGGTCGCTCGCTTTGTGGGTTGTTTGCCTGCGCCGGGGTTGTTTGCCGTGGACCACCGCGAGATCTAGATCCGGTCGGATCTACGCAGTATAACGGGTATTATTCCACCAAGGGAGATAATAGCCGGAGGGATTGTTTCACCAAGGAAACAATCGCTCTAATCTCGGGATCAAAGAACCAAGCTTTGATCCGGAGTATGTACGCGTAGATCTAAGATCCGGTCCTCTCGAACACCTGCCTTATTTGGCGTTGACGATCGCCGAGCACCAGATCTGAATGAGGGATTCCCCGAAGTCCTAAAGTTCGAATCTTTTTATGTTCTGAATCTCCAATCCAGCAGGGCTTCGCCTCCTCCAAAATCCAACCTTTTAAAATGAAGAACCCCTTGGCCTATTTATAGGCTCTCTGAACTGTGCTCGTGTGCACGTGTGGACAACACACAAGAGGGGGGGAAGGGAGCCGGCCACCTCAAGGTGGCTCGGCTCATGCCGAGCCACCTTGAGGTGGCTCGGCCTTGGCCGAGTCCCCCGGATGTTTTGGGTTGTTGTCCGTCGTTTCGTCGTTTTGCCTCTTTGTACCCGTTTTCCGGTTCTGTGGTTGACTTGTTCGGATTCGATCTGATTCCTGATTTGGCAGTAAATCCACCTCTGAGTTCGAGTCTGAAACCGATCTTGATTTGATCGTGATTCATCCGAGTCCGTTCTTGTTTGGATAACTCGTTGACTCCTCGAACCGTTGGCTTGATTCCGCATGCGAATGGATGCATTCCGTTGTTTGCGTGCGGTTCGTTAGCCTCGTTAGTTCGCTTCGTCGCATATCGCTCAGCTTCGACGTTGTGGGCTAACAGTTTTGTTTGGATACGTCGCCCGATGGTTCGTTTGTTGAATCGGCGTCGTCGAGCTGTGTTAAGGGACCTATAGGCAGTTTTATACGCCTACAGCTTGGGCTTATGCAATATGTGAAAGTTCTATTTTCTTGCTTGTTTAGTTGCATTTTGCATGCATTTCTCTTTACCCCATTTTTGATGGTGACAAAGGGGGAGAGAAATCTCCTCATTTGTTGCATATATTTAGGGGGAGCTCATAGATAAGGGGAGCACCTATCTATAAGCTATATTTATTTTTGCTCTTATATAATGGTTGGTTGTCATCATCAAAAAGGGGGAGATTGTTAGCCCTTATATTTTGATGATGTTTTACAACCACCATTATCGGTACTAATTGCTTATTGAGTGCATATGTAGTGAATTAATATATCAAGCATGTTAGTACCACATATGGAGGATTAGATGGAATATGTGCTTCAACGATGATATCCAAAGGAGGATGAGGCATAATGATGAAGCAACGTTATTTCAAGAACACCAAATTCAATTAGAAGCTTCATCCAAACTCAAGCTATATCAAGACTCAAGAATTGTATTCTCATGAGGATATTAGCTAGGTTTTATTTTCTCTCTAGTGCTAGATTGTAGGCAAATAGTTTAGATTTCATCTGAAGCTATTGGGATATCAACACACACGTTTTCATACTTATAGTTTTTGAACATATTTCACAAAATGCTATTTTTCACAAGTATGAGGACCTATTTGCAAAATTCTTTTTCCAAACAATTTGTTTTTAGTATTAAAAATATTTTACAAAGTTTCATAATTTTCAGAGGTCAAATGAATATTTTACAAATATTTTAAGTGAGTCAAAATCAGTTTTTTTTGAGTGTATCAGATTGCGGTCGACTACCACGGTCGACCGCGCCTGAGCTCACTCGTCAGTGGGCAGCAAAAACTTTCACGGTTGACCGTCGCGGTTGACCGTGAGCAAAAAATTTCCCACGGTCGACCGCCACGGTCGACCACGAAAGTCTCTGAACTTTCAGTAAGTTTCTGACCTGTCTCGCGGTCGACCGCGAAAATCCACGGTCGACCGCCGATTTGCTTTAACGGTAATATTAGTACTTTTTCAGCGCCGCTCAGTACAGATTTCAGCGACGATTGTTTCTAGATTTTGAGGGATTAAGGGTATGGGTTTAAACAGCTGGTCTCTTCTATTTAAACTCAACCTCTTCTTCTTCCTCAGTGTCCCAGCTCTTTCAAAATATTCTGAGAACTGTTTTTCACAGAGCTTAAATTTCAAACCTGTTTTCTGAGCTTTTATGTTTCACATCCCAGCTTCAATGTGATCTTCTCTTTGCCATAGGGACATTGTAAAGAGAGGGTTATTACACCATTTCTACTGTTTTGAGAGCTTGATTTTGTGTAGATCAATTGTGTGGGAGTGTGATCTAGTGAGATCAATTGTGTAGTGTGAGATTGTGAGGTGATCGTTGTGTAGACGAAGTTCCGGCTTCCAAACCGGGTTGTGTAGTGGATTTCTCCTCGAGAGTGGGGAGCGGGGACGTAGGTCAGCGGACCGAACCTCGTTAACACATCACGCGTCACAGGATAACGATTCCTAACCTTATCTCCTCTATTTTGATTGCTTTTGGATATTGTGTCTTGCTTGTCTTAATTTTATTGCATAATTATAGCCTCTTGACCCTAATCACCCTCCCTTTAGGGTCCAACAGTTTGATCTTGTTTATCTCAAGGAGGGATTCGAAAATAGCTGGAACGTCTTCGTCCTTGAAAGAGTACTCTTTTTGGAGTCTCAGACCTGAAGTCTTTTGCTGTCTCCGGGATTGCTATTGTGACGTCTGATTAGCATCAACAGCAGCTACAGGGGCCTTCCCTTTACCACGGGAGACAAATATTGAATTTGGAGGGTTAGCCGTCGGTTGGCTTCTCCTGGTTTTCTTCCTTCTGAGGAAGCGCTCGGCCTGCTCTCTGCGTACTTTTAACTCTTTCTAGGTGTTGGACTGTGCTACTCACATAACTTCCAACACGTCCAAAGAGAGGTTGTTGTGGCATGTTTGAATGATGATGTCCTCTATGATCGGATCTCGGCAGTTCATCGCCTTATTCCGGA
Source organism: Asparagus kiusianus (assembly GCA_022839385.1). Classification (NCBI taxonomy): domain Eukaryota; kingdom Viridiplantae; phylum Streptophyta; class Magnoliopsida; order Asparagales; family Asparagaceae; genus Asparagus; species Asparagus kiusianus. The sequence goes on from BQKN01055754.1 coordinate 6,952, forward strand.
TGCACTTGACAAAGTCATCGACCTTCTCGTCGTCTTCCTGTTTCTCATCGAAGAGTGTCCTGATTGACACCTTGGCATCATCATCAAAGAAGTGAGCAAGGAACAGGTTCTCCAGGTCGTCCCAGCTGTTGATGCTTCCAGGCTTGAGATGGCGATACTAATCGAAGGTGGGCCTACGAAGGGTGCCAACGAATTATCGAACCATCAATGCTTCATCGCCGAAGATTATACCCCAAGTGGGACTTGAAGTAGATCAAGTGCTGAGTGGGCGAGCCCTTCCCGTCAAACGGTATGAAGTTAATCAGAATGAACTTCGTCGGATACAGGATCGACTCCCACTCTCTTGGGTAAGGACACGAAACACCGGTCTTCTTCACCTCTCGAGCAGACAACAAAGCGTTGATTTTTGCTCTCAAGGTCTTTCATCTTTTCATCCTCATCTGTATTATGCTTTGGATGATTTTGAGGAGGAATAATGGGGCCACCCCAGTGTTGTCATCATTGGTGGGACCACCCCCGACGTTGTTATTCTTAGTGGGGTCACCCCCAATGTTTTGGTCAATGGGAGGGTCATCATCATTGATGTATTCATCCATGTCTGAATTGCTAGCTGCTTGGCTAACATTATTGCGACGACTGGATTCACCTAACTGATTCGACAAAGCTCGGATTTGTTGGTCGTGCATTTTTCTCATCTCCTGCATAGCCATTTCCATTTCGATTTTGAATGCTTCTTTCTTCTTAGCAAGAGCATCATCAACTATTTTGGCTACTTCCTCGGTGTTAACCATAAACACTTCGCGGGATTATCCTGGACTGGATACCGTTTTGTCAGAAGTGTTCACGGGAAAAATCATAGCTTTCTTCATTGATTCCATTGTACTCTTAGTAATAGTTTATCGATTACAAAGATCCGGTCTTTTTATAAGATCCGGTTACAACGAAATCAAATAAAAAAAGAAATAAAAATTACAACTTTTCTCCTTGTTTGCCGAACAAATCACGAGCTCCTGTTTTGCGGTCGCTCGCTTACGTGGGTTCTTTGCCTGCGTCGGGGTTTATCCGTGGACCACCACGCGATCTAGATCCAGTCGGATCTACGCAGTATGACGGGTATTATTTCGCAAAGGAAATAATAGCCGGGGGGGATTAGTTCACCAAGGAAATAATCGCCCGATTCTCGGGATCAAAGACCAAGCTTTGATCCGGAGGATGACTGCGTAGATCTGAGATCCGGTCCCTCTCGAACTCTTGCCTTATTTGGCGTTGACGATCACCGAGCACCGGATCTGGAAGAGCAAGTCCTCAAAGTCCCAAAGTTTCAATCTTTTTTAGATCTGAGCCTTGAATCCAACAGAGCTTCGCCTCTCCAAATTTTCCAACCCTTGAAAATGAGCCCCTCTTCCTCTATTTATAGACCTCCTTCACTGTGCCCGGGCACAGGTGGCCGAACCACCTAGCCACCTGTTGGTGGCTCGGCCGGCCACCTAGGTGGCTCGGTGGCCGAGCCACCTTTTGGTGGCTCGGTGATGGCCGAGCCACCTTGGTGGCCGCCGAGCCACCTATAGGTGGCTCGGCCACCGAGCCACCACATGGTGGCTCGGTGGTGGCCGAGCCACCTTGGTGGCCGCCGAGCCACCACAAGGTGGCTCGATGAGCCACCAAGGTGGCTCGGCCACCGAGCCACTTAGGTGGCTCGGCTACCGAGCCACCTTGGTGGCTTGGTGAGCCGACCTCCAGGTGTTTGTTGATTTGCCGTTTCGTGTCCGTTTTCCGGTTCTGTGGTTGATTTATCCGAACTTGATTCGTTGACCTGATTTGGCAGTAAATCCGGATCCTGATTTGGCAGTAAATCCACTTTTGGGTTCGAGTCCGAAACTGATCTTGATTCGATCTCGATTCGTCCGAGTCCGCTCTTGGTTGGATGACTCGTTGATTCACCAAACCGTTAGCTTGATTCTACACGCGAGTGGATTTATTCCGTTGTTTGCGTACGGTTCGTTAGCCTCGTAGCCTCATTGATCTGCTTCGTCGTGTGTCACTTGACTTCGGTGTTGTGGACTAACGATCGTGTTTGGATACGTTGCCCAGTGGTTGGTTTGTCGAATTGGCGTCATCGAGCTTTGTTAAGGGACTTATAGGTAGTTTTATACGCCTACAGATACCCCCTCCAAAGTATTTCAGCCTCATTCTTTTATAGAAGAGTCTGGAATACTTTGGATATGATTGTCCCATCTTTCAATCGGTTATGACGGGATATTTGGAATGGCTTCTATTCTTGATTCCTTCAGTCCTCCAGGCTATTCGGTGCTTTGTCGAATGTCTGTAAGGGTTCCGGTGCTGCATTTATTGTCTGACCGTTGTTCGCGGGAAAAATAGTTGCTTTCTTCATTACTGATTCCATTGTCATCTTTAAATAACAACTTTTTGAGTTACAAAGATCCGGTCTTTTTCTAAGATCCGGTTACAATGAAAATCAAAACAAAGAAATAAAAATTACAACTTTTCTCTTGTTTACCGAACAAATCACGAGCTCCTGTTATCCGGTCACTCGCTTGTGTGGGTTGTTTGCCTGCGCCGATGGTTGATCTGTTGACCACCGCACGATCTAGATCCAGACAGATCTACGTAGTATGACGGGTATTATTTCACCAAGGAAATAATAGCCGGAGGGATTATTTCACCAAGGAAACAATCGCTCGAATCTCGAGATCAAAGACCAAGCTTTGATCCGGAGTATAGCAACGTAGATCTGAGATCCGGTCCTCTCGAACTCCTGCCTTTTGTGATGCGGATGCTCGCCAAGAAACAGATCTGAACGTCCAAGTCTTCAAGCCTTCGAAAAACTCAAGAACAAGGTCTCAATCCGGTAGAGTTTCGGTTCTCCAAAAGTCCTCCAAAAAGTGAACCCAAGCCCCCTATTTATAGGCAACCAGATCTGTGCCTTTGGCACAGATCTGGGCCGGCCACCTCAGGGTGGCTCGGCACTGGGCCGAGCCACCTTGAGGTGGCTCGGCTTTGGCCGAGCCACCTTGAGGTGGCTCGGTTTTGGCCGAGCCCCTCTGGGTGCTGTTTTCCGTCATTTCCCGTTTTCTGGTTCTGTATTTGATTTATCCGGACCTTGATTTAACAGTCTGGATCTTCATTTGGCAGTAAATCCGCCTTGGTGTTTGAGTTCGAATCCGTTTTATGGTTGGACGACTCGTTGACTTCCCGAACCGTTGGATTGATTCCGCACGCGAATTCCGTTGCTCGTGTGCAATTCGTTGACCTCGTCGTCTCGTCACTCGATGGTTCGTTGGTTTGTCGAATCACCGTGTCGAGCTATGCTAAGGGACCTATAGACAATTTTATACGCCTACAACCGTCTGTCGGAATTTTGAATTTGAATTCGATTCTCGATTTCCTGACTTTTTAGCTCGAGTTTGCTGTTTCAACATAGAACTGACCATCGATCGTCGGCGTTGAATCTTCATTTGCAACACATTGTCCGGCGTTTGAGCTTCATTACGACGCGTTGTCCGGCGTTTGAGCTTCCTTGTGACGCGTTGTCCGGCATCCAAGCTTCATTGCGACGCGTTGTCCGGCGTTCGACACAGTTTATACTTGTACGTCTTCTGGAGTATACACAGTTTTAGGCTCTTAAGGTATTGGAGCGTGGCGGATACTTGAGTCACGAGACCAATCTATAGAATTGATGCGTTGATGACACGTATTTATAGAATTTTGGCAAATTCTCAGCCATCAACGGGTTTGATGAGCATTTACCGACTATCGTTTGAGTCGGGCTAGCATGCGGATTGTTCAAGTCCGTTCCGCATGTGACGTTAAGCTAAAAGAGTTAACCCTTTTAGTGCTATGATATTGAATACGTAGACTTCGTTTTTCTCCTGTGAAAAGACTAAACAGCGACGTGTATGAGACGTTGACTTAGGATTTTTGGCAAATCCTCAGCCCTCAACGGATTTGACATGCTCTTACCGATTACCGTTTGAATCGGGCTTACATGCGGATTGTTTTAGTCCGTTCCGCATGTGACGTTGTGCTAAAGGAATGAACTCCCTTAGACTTTGTGCTATGATATCGAATACATAGGCTTTACCATTTGTTACGGGAATAGGCTACCCGGCAGCGCGTGTTAGGCGTTGACTTTAGGATTTTTGGCTAACCCTCAGCCTTCAACGGATTTGATTAGCCTTTACCGACTACCGTTTGAGTCGGGCTAGCATGCGGATTGTCTAAATCCGCTCCGCATGTAACGTTGTGCTAACAGAATGAATTCCCTTAGACTCGTTGCTACGACTTCGAATACGTAGACTTCGCTATTGTTACGGGAATAGGCTACCCGGCAACGTGTATTAGACGTTGACTTATCCCTACTTAGGCTTCGGGATAAAGGTCCCCAGAATCAGGTTCTGGTATCTTTTTATATGGACAAAGACTAAACCAGCGATGCGTGTTAGGCGTCGGCATATCCTTTCTTAGGATTCAGGATGAAATTCCCCATGCGTGTAAGGCATGGATTTTGGTGTTATTAATAACAACCTGCCACAATGTTGAATATGTGGGCGAGTGTTCTTTTTAACGGTTAAGAACTAACCGGTAGCGCGGGTTAGGCACAGACTTATCCCTGCTTAGGTTTCAGGATAAAATACCCCAGAATCGAACTCTGGTGTCTTCTTCTACGGAGAAAGACTAAACCGGCAGCGCGTGTTAGGCGCAGACTTATCCCTGTTTAGGATTCGGGATAAACTTCCTAGGATGAATCCTAAATTGATAAATTTTTGGAAAAGGTTGGTGTGGGAAAGGAAGAATTTTATATTCTATTTCCCGGTCTTCTTTTAGGGCAAAGATGAACCCGATGTGGGAGAGGAAGAATTTTATATTCTATCTCCAGTTAGAAAGGAGACTCGAGGTGGGATCTCCACCCCCAGAATCCGGAAAGATGAAACTAAGAGTGGAATCTCCACTCCGAGGATCGAAAAGATTCGGATAACCCTAACTGTCGGAAGGTTTGATTACCGAACTAAATATGAATTTCTCGTTTATCGAGAGTGAATTGTGGTTTTGGTCCTAACTGTAGGAAGGTTTGACCAAGCGGGGGTTTGAGATGACTCTAACTATAGGAAGGTTTGATCACTCGTTTTGAAAGTAGACCTCTCATTCATTGGAGGAATCGAGAGGGGATTTTGGTTTTGGCCCTAACTTTTATAGGTTTGACCTGATAGAAAAGGGAGTGGAATACAAGTAGCAGTAGAAATACTGGTTTGTGCTGGCCACTCGATGAAGGGTTAAGTAATCAGGACTTAACACGTCAAGCTTTGGAAATTGCCATGAATTGGCGGACAGAAAATTTAGTGGACCAACCGTCAATTGACTTGATCAGTGGGGGATTTTTGTGAGGAAAGATTAATCTGTCAAAAGGATCGAATCTTGTCAAAAGGATCGAATCTTGTCTCAACCAGATAATTCATAAGAATTAGTGAATTTGATAACAATAATGGAAAACATTCCGACATTTAGAGTTTAAATGTGGATGTTTTACTTATCACTTTTATAGTGATCGGGTTATCCCTAAGAATATCACCCGTGGTATTCTTTTGGGAACTTCCCGATACATGAATAATCCACCCCCAGCTTCCCTTGTGAAACTGGGTTCGACATTGTACTCAGTTACATGACCGGGTTATCCTTAAGAATATTACATATATAAATTCTCCAGGAACTTCCCGTGAAAGAAATGAAACAGTTTAGACCCATATACATGTTGGAGTATCAGGGAGCAGTTTAACCTCTTATACCGGTCGGAGGATTGAGAAGCAGTTTATACTCATATACTCTTCGGAGTGTCAGGGAGCAGTTTAACCTCTTATACCGGTCGGAGGATTGAGAAGCAGTTTATACTCATATACTCTTCGGAGTGTTGCCGTTCTCAATTGGCTTACCCTAGCGTTATGACGCCGGCTTCAACCAAGGTCTGGATGTTATTCTTTAAAGTAAAACACGCCTTAGTGGGATGAAGGATCCTCCTGTGATACGCACAGTACTTTGGATCCGTAGTATTGTCAGCTTCCTCCTGATTGACGATAGGTGGTAGCTTGATCTTGTTGTTTTCAAGGAGGGATTCGAAGATGGCTGGAACGTCTTCGTCCTTGAAGGAATACTCTTTTTGGAATTTCGGATCCGAGGTCTTTTTATGCCTTCGGGGTTGCTGTTGCGACATTTGATTATCACCAACAGCAGCTGCAGGTGCCTTGCCCTTACCACGGGAGGCGAAGTTCGAGTTTGGAGAATTAGCCATCGGTTGGCTCCTTTCGGCCTTCTTCCTTTTGAGGAATCGCTCGGCTTGCTCTCCTCGGACCTTCAAATCCTTCCATGTTTTGGACGGTGCTGTCCCCATTGCTTCCAACACGTCCAATGCGAGGTTGTTGTGGCAAGTCTGGAAGATGAACTCCTCAGTGATCGGGTCCCGACAGTTCATCGCCTTGTTCCGGAACCTTTTGACGAAGGTATCAACTAATTCCCCGTCTTTCTGTTTCTCGTCAAGCAACGACCCGATGGATATCTCGGTGTCATCGTCGAAGAAGTTGGTGAGGAATTTAGTCTCCATGTCATCCCAGCTATTCACACTTCCTGGCTTGAGGCGGCGATACCAATTGAAGGCAGCTCCGCGAAGAGTGCCAACGAAGGACCGTACCATCAGAGGCTCATTACCAGAGATAACCCCCAGATGTGATTTGAAGTAAATCAAATGCTGAGTAGGTGAACCCTTCCCATCAAACGGCGTGAAGTTAATTAGATTGAACTTCGCCAGATACGGGATTGTAGGCATCGAAAATTGCCGATAGGTCCCCGCACACAGCTCAGTGTCAACGAGCGACGATTGAACGTCACTACCCGGTTCACAAGAGTTCAAATGACGTCGGTGAGCGCCTGAAGTGAACCGACGAACTACGTGAGCCGATCGAATCTCAGAATCACGGGGATACGGATTGACCGAAAACCCCACGACCACCGCAATTAGGCCAACGCCCGCCGTGTCCCGATCACCCTACTGATAATCCAACCATCGGGATCAACAGAGCTCGCCGTCAGAATTCCAACGCATCCGAAAGCACTCAAATCCGAGTTCGGACGAGAAATCAACGGCGGGACAACAGCAGAGTCTCGGCACCATGGCCGAGACACCCCCTAGGGGGTGTCCTCAAATCAGCCCCCCCCCTCCTTGTTTGCCTATAAATAGGCCCCTAAGGCCTCTCTTTCAAAGGGCTCCCAATTCAAGGCTGAATTATCTTAGCCAAGAATTGCTCTTGTGTGAAGCGGCGAAGCCCTGCCGGAGTGAGGAGTCGGGGTTTTCAAAGAGAGCGGCGAAGCCCTGCCGGATCGAGGAGTGACAGTTCTTCATCAACTTCTTCTTCATTCCCCCCTTCATTCCCTTGGTGTTACCCTTCGCAGGTGACACTAAGAAGAGCTAGTGTCTCGTTTTAGCCGAGATATAAGCTTTAAACTTCTGAGATCTCACGCGGATCGACGAGGTTCTGTTTCTATATCCCTTAGCGGATAGACGAAACTCTGCCGGATTTTTCGGAAAAGATCTTGAAGAGTCGGCGGTCCACGGATATCAACATCCCCGTCACAGGCCAACAACCCACGCAAGCGAGACCGCACCAAACCGGGATCTCGTGTTTATTTTCGATAAAGTTGTAAATCTTTTGTTTTCATTTTATTCTGTTGTAACGATTGAAGTTGTAACAGATCTCAAACAAGAGCAATGAAAACAGCAACTTTTGACGAAAACAAACTGGCGACCACAGTGGGAGCCAACGATCTCGCCGCCGAGATCGTCGTGACGCAACCGGCCTTCAAGATCCGGGTGAATGAAGAGATCGAATACGAGTTCGATCAGAAGAAGTTCGAAGAGTACCTCTCCTCCTCCTCCAGATCCGCATCCCCGAACCGGCACAAGAAGGCATCCTCTTCCAAGAACGTTCGTGGGACTCCCAGCTCCAATATTCAAGATCCCGTCGCTATTGCTACACCCGCATCACGCAACGTCCCCGTGTCGTTCAGCGTGGTCGGTGTTGCAAATCCAGCTCTCCCATCAACCTCAAAGACGATGGAAGATGCAACTCCAGTTCTGTCCAAGAGGGCCCGCCAAAGACGGCGTCAACGCCTTGCTCTACAACAAGCCAAGGCCGCAGAATCGATGGACGGGATCCGCTACAAGGAGGATCTAAAATCCAGGTACCGCCAGGAGCCACGGCAAACCACCAACTCCTCCACCGAAACTGAAGCGAACAAGTGGATTCGCGTGAAGAGGAATCGCTCCACCCTTGAGGAGCGAATCAAGAAGAGGCGGGCGTTGCTCGCACAAGCCTGACTTCTCCTAAAGAAGGCGGAGGAGATGCAGAAAGAAGAGGCGGCCACAAAGCCGTCTACAAGCAAGTGGGTGTGGTTACCAAAGCCAAAACCAGCGCCTCAAACACAAGGGAGTAGAGTTGCTGCCCAAGCTTCTTCAAAACCAGATCTGGTGCCTCTAACGGAACCAGGTAACAAAGGGAATCATTCAAAACCCAGGGTTCCTTTGAAGGGTCGCCTCGGTCCCTTACCGGTGAATCGAGGAAGAGTACCCATCAAAGAAAGACTGGGACCATTGAAAGGTCCCCAAGTTGCAAATCAGACTGGGGGTCGAATCAATCCCCCCAGGAAAGATGATAAAGGGAAAGCCCCTATCACTGACCACATTGAGTTGCAGGTCGAAGTACAAGAGCCCGTTCAGTTTCTACGCTCACAAAAGCGTAAACTTGAACGGGCCACTTTTGAGAAAACTAACCAAGTGTTGCATTCCCAAAGGGAAACACACTCATCTGATGATGAGAGTGTTATACCGGGGAATACACACCAACACTCTATAGGTTGCTCCAGTTGTAAAGCTGATGAGTTGTACTATAGAGCTGGGGGTGTGGAAAAACCCCGGAAGAAATATGTGCAGGACATGGAGTCTCACTGCCCGTGCGCCAATATCATCAAAGCGATGCTGTTGGGATGCTGCTGTGCCCAAACCCCAAGAAGAGTTTCGGTATTCGAGAGAATTTCCACACCGAGGCGTTCCCACAAGAAGAAGTTCGTCCGTCGAGAAGACGAATATCTAAGGGTGACGGCTAATATGACCGGTAGAGCAAGATCGACGCAACCCTTCAACCGGGACCAGCTTGCCGAGATATCCCGGTGCGTGACGCGGTTGCGGTCGGGAGCCATCAGCCGGAAGGACTACCGAAGGGTACCAAAGGGGCTTTCTCTAGAAGAAGAGGCGTCGGATACTGATTCAGACTCCTGCTCGGCCGTAGCGTCTGATGACACAGCATCGAGCGCGGGGCAACCTTATGCATCGCTTATGATCAGCGCCGAACAAGTAACTAAGATACTTGAAGAGGCCCTGGCTAAGCAGAAAGAGGCCTTCAAAATCGAGATGGAAACGGCCATGCTACGGATGAGGGAAGAGCACGACCAACAAATTCGCGCTCTATCTAATCAGCTGGGTGAATCCAGCCGTCGTAACTGTGCTAACCAAGCAGGTAGCGATTCGGATGTGGATGAACCTCTCAATGCCGAGAACCCTCCGGTTAACCAAAACGCTAGGGGTGGTAATACAGGGGGTGGCCCCGTTATCCCACCTTCAATTTGTCCAAGCTCCAGCACAAGCGGGGATGAGAAGATGAAAGATCTCGAGAGCAAAATTAACGCATTAATGTCTGCTCGAGAGGTAAAGAAGACCGGAATTCCTTGTCCTTACCCGAAAGAGTGGGACTCGATCCCGTATCCGGCAAAGTTCAACCTGATCAACTTCACGCCGTTTGACGGAAGGGGCTCACCCACTCAACATCTGATCTACTTCAAGTCCCACTTGGGCATGATCTCCGGCAATGAACCCTTGATGGTTCGGTCATTCGTCGGCACTCTTCGCGGAGCTGCCTTCGATTGGTATCGCCGTCTTAAATTTGGAAGCATCAACAGTTGGGAGGACTTGGAGAGCATGTTCCTCACTCATTTCTTTGATGACGACGACGAGATATCCATTAGGACACTCTTCGATGAGAAACAAAAGAACAGAGAGTCGGTGGATACCTTCATCAAACGCTTCCGCAACAAGGCGATGAACTGCAAGGATCCCATCACGGAGGAGTTCATCTTGCAGACTTGTCATAACAACTTATCCATTAACATCTTGGATGTTATGGGAATAGAGCCGTCCGACACTTGGAAGGATTTGAAGGCCCGAGGAGAGCAAGCTGAGCGATTCCTCAAAAGGAAGAAGGCCGAGAGGAGCCAACCGATGGCTAATTCTCCAAATTTGAACTTCGCCTCTCGCGATGGGGATGAAGCACCTGCAGCGGTTGCTAATCAAACGTCGCAACAGCAATCCCGGAGGCAGCAAAAGACTTCGGATCAGAGGCCTCAAAAAGAGTATTCCTTCAAGGACGAAGATGTTCCAGCCATCTTCAAATCCCTCCTTGACAATAACAAGATCAAGCTCCCACCTATTGCGAATCAGGAGGAAGCTGACGATATTGCGGATCCGAAGTACTGCGCATACCACAGGAGGATCCATCACCCAACCAAGGCGTGCTTTACACTCAAGGATAGCATCCAAACCTTGGTTGAAGCCGGCGTCATAACGCTAGGGTAAGCCAGTCAAGAACGGCACTACTCCAGTGGGTGCATGAGTATAAACTGTATCCCCAAACTCCGAACGGTATAAGAGTATAAACTGCTTCCGGAGACTCCAAAGAGTATACGAGTATAAACTGCTTCTCAATCCTCCGATCGGTATAAGAGGTTAAACTGCTCCCTGATACTCCAATAGGTTTATGAGTCTAAACTATTTCCTCCCTTCCACGGGAAGTTCCTAGAAGAATGCCATGCATGGTATTCTTAAGGATAACCCGATCATGCATCTAATTCAATGATACACCCAGTTTTACAAAGAAAAGCTGGGGGTGGATAATTCATCATTTACCACAATCAAAATCCCCTCTCGATTCCTTCAATGAACGAGAGGTCCAGAAATCGAGTAACCAAACCTATAAAAGTTAGGGTTGCTTGAATCTCTTCCGATTCTCGGAGTGGAGATCCCACTCTTAGTTTCACCTTGCTGGGTTCTGGGGGGTGGAGATCCCACCCCGAGTCTCCTTTGCAACTGAAGATAGAATATAAAATTCTTCCTCTTCAGCACTGGGAGATAGAATATAAAATTCTTCCTCTCTCAGCCTTTCGATTCTCGGAGTAAAGTTTTCACTCCTAGTTTCGTTCTTTCGGATGCTGGGGGTGGGGGTCCCACTTTAAGTTTCCTTTCCATTGGGAGATAGAATATAAAATTCTTCCTCTTCCATTGGACGGTTTAGTCTTTCACCGATTGAGAAAAGACACCAGAATTCCAAGTCTGGGGAATTTTATCCCGAAGCCTAAGAAGGGATGAGTCAGCGCCTAACACGCGTTGCCGGTTAGTCCTTGACCGTTAAAAAGGACAAGCCCACATATTCCACATTGTGGTAGAATCCGTGCTTCACACGTACGGGGAATTTGATCCCGAAGCCTAAGTAGGGATAAATCAACGCCTAACTGTTTCCGGTAAAGTTGCTGTTTTCATTGCTTTGGTATCTGTTACAACTTCAATCGTTACAACAGGGTTTAAAATGAAAACAAGAGATATTACAACTTTATCGAAAATAAACACGAGATCCCGGTTTGGTTCGGTCTCGCTTGCGTGGGTTGTTGGCCTGTGACGGGGACGTCGATATCCGTGGACCGCCGACTCTTCAAGATCTTTTCCGGTAAAATCCGGCAGAGTTTCGTCTATCCGCAAAGGGATATAGAAACAGAACTTCGTCGATCCGCGTGAGATCTAGAAGTTATAAGCGTATATCTCGGCTAAAACGAGATAATAGCTCTTCTTAGTGGTCACCGCTAATGGGCAGCACTAAGGAAATGGGAGGGGGGTGAATGAAGGAGACTGATGAAGAACTCCTTACTCCTCGTTTCGGCAGAGCTGCGCTGCTTCAGAAATCTTCAGACTCTGCTCTCCGGCAGGGCTTCGCCGCTTCGAACAAAGGGGAATCCTTGGCTAAGATAATTCAGCCTTGAATTCAGAGCCTTTGCCTTCAACTCCAAAGAAATCAGCCCTTTTAATGGAGGGCCAAGGGGGGCTATTTATAGCACTCAAGAGGGTAGGGGGGAGGTGTCCACGGCGCGGCCAAAGACACCCCAAGGGGGTGTCTCGGCTATGGTGCCGAGACACCCCTAGGGGGTGTCTCGGCCAAGGGGGGCTATTTATAGCACTCAAGAGGGTAGGGGGGAGGT